>CAIGRN010194442.1:0-25314 GCA_903798345.1 Fraxinus anomala | reverse complement strand
TAAAGTGCTTTCTGCAAAATGATTAGAGGTTTAGATACTCTTTTAATTATTTCTATATCTTGATTAAATCAAGTGGAGTAGGACAGAATATTCTTAATAGGAGGTCAACTATGTAAGTGTGAAGTGGGCCTGCTTCAATGAGAATTGCTCTAAGCTACAATTCTCTAAACACTTATGAAACTTAAGGGTAGTTTAGGGCCAAAATGAACCAAGTCATGGAACTATGAACTGATTAGGTAAGACATCTATGTGAGCATTGTTGTCTTAGCTTACACTAACGGCTGAATGGTTCAAAACATTCACCAATTAGCCAAGTAAGTCCCATAGTATTTCACTAAGGGAGGTTCAAAGCCGAAAGCTACCTTACCTGATGCAGTGTTTTTCCGCTCTCTTCCTAGTGCATCATAATTTCGCATTTCATATGCATGTTCGAATTTCCATTCACGTGGAGGATTGTTGGAAATTAGTTTAGAAGATTGAAAATTTGGTTGAGTGTCAAAACTAAAATTTTTAAAAAATGACTTTCGTATCAACTTCGGCCAAATATTTGGACTTATCCGATGGTCAAATTATAAATATAAATAGACCAACTTGTTTTACTCGTCGAGTAGATCGTCGTGATATATTTAAAATCTCAAAACCAATTCTGGATGAATGAGAAATTGAGATTCAACGTTGGGAAGAAAATAGAGGAAACTGTCGAAATTTTGCCAAGTATGTCGCTCATCTGACGCTGGATTGTCGCTCAAGCAACAGGCTAGCGACGAAGTCACTATTTGTATCGCTCGAGTGAGGCAATGTCGACAAGCTAGCGACAGTGAATGGTCCGACCTTTGGCAAGAGTTGTTGAGTCTGGGACGCGACACTTCATTCACAACCCCTCATCCTCTATATATAGGACCCCTTAAATGTCCATTAGGCATTTCATACCACATTTACATTGAACATTGCATAAAAACTCTTGCAAATCACTTTCAAATTCATTCAAACCCGTTTTCTTCTTTCTAGAGAGAAACTCCGTCGCAAGTTCGTCGTAACTTGTAGTTTGAAGTGCTTCTACCACGAGTTGAATCTATTGTATCTTGGGAGACAAGTGCTGTAAATCGTGAGCACCGTTGCGGGGAAATTTTATCTTAAGGAAAGAGTGAAAATCACTTGCCTCGTATTGTTCTTCTTCTTTTCTTCTTCTTTTTCTTCCCTTCTTGGTTTTAATTTTTGGTTTTCATTTGTAGTTTGCATACATTTCCAACCCTTTATAGTATTTAGTTACACTTCTGTGGATTAAACTTTGTTTTTTGTTTGTTCGATATACAACAACCCTTTCACGCGCACTTATATTTAGCACGCGTCACCAACAAAAATTACAGCATATTGTTTTCTCTAAAAGTAAAAGTCATATGCTTTAGTCCAACTAGTGAAAAGGGCATAAAGTGAGAATAGGATTGTTGGGTATGATTTTCTTTTGTAGATTTTAGTTACATTTGGAAAACATCGCTAAATGTACACAATTAATTTCTTCCATGAGGTATAGAAGTCAATGCCCACTTGATTGTCCTTTACCTGATGCCTTGACTTAACCTAGATTCTCTTATCTCAGTTCTTGGTATAGAAGGCTTAACTTCTAGGGTAAATACCAAATAAATATTGTTGACTTGGAAGAGTTATATATTTTCTTCTTTCTCTCTCTTTTATCTCTCCTTCTAGTGCTCATAGAAAATGAGTGCATGTGTGCATGTATAAGCAGTGTTCTAGAAAAATTGCCTAGACATCGTTTAGGATCGAAACTCAGGCAAAATGTCTTGTTTCGTGCCTAGATGCTTTTTTTTTTCCAATTCTTGCTAAATTTTTTTCCTTCCTTTCTTTCATCTTCCCTAAGCGTGTTTTATTAGTTTTTTTTTTTTTTTACAGTCTTTTATTTGACTTTAGCCTATTAATTTTTTTTATTTTAAAAAAAAAACTTTTCATTTGACTTTATTTTCAAGTTTTCAAAAGATTTATCTATACAAATTTTATCTAAATTTCTAAATAAGATTTAGTCTATGGTGCTATCTACCTTATGTAATTATGATCTTAAAATTCGTTATTTTGTTGCAAACTCTAAAAGCATGTATCAAGCTCCTATAAATGTATTAAGTAGGATTTGTGTAGTTGAAAATTGAAACTATAAAAAATATTATCATTATTGCATTTTAAAAACTTGAAAATTGTATAATTGACTAATGATATGAATATTTAAGTAAATACAGTATATAATAATTTTAGATATTGTATTATTTTAATTATTAAATATTTTTAAAATGATTAAAATTTTAAAAATAATATTAAAAATAAGAAAACGCGTTTTTACGCCTAAACCTCGCATGGGCTCGCAACGCTTGAAACTTCGTATCCACATATAGCCACGCTTAACGTTTTTTACAACACTATACAAGGGAGACGACCAAGTTTGATAGTAAGCGAGTGGGAGGGTAGGTGTAGGATTGTCATTTAAGCTTCAAATTTCCTTTACTATCTCATTTGAAATCTTCAAAATCCTACCATATTTCTTATTAGAATAAATTAGATTGTAAACATGGGGATTGTCCGATTTTAACAAAATATAATGTTACACCCCACTCATTCATGGTCAAAGTAAAAAACATAACCTGCCAAGGCCAAATCAAATAAGGACTTAAGTTGAACAAATAATTTTTATGGTGCTCAATTTGTAATTACAAGTACTTAAGGGCCAAAAATAAAATAAAATAGACATTTAGGGATTTAGTTTCTATTTGTTGGAATTAAAGGAGTAAATGTTAAATTATATGAAGGATGGGGACTTTAGTTGCAGTTATATAATGGTTATCCACTACCTTAAAGGATAATTGATCTCTTTTTGGTCATTTTGGGGGACAAACACAAAAGGCAGGCAGAGAACGAAACCACAGGAAGAGAGGGGGAAAAATGGGGAGAGTTAGGTGTCGATTTTTCAAGTTTAGGTTTTCAATCTCTTAAATTTCTTCTTTGATTTAGAGAGGTAAGTACAAGAATGTTGAAGTATTTTCAGAGTTTATGGAGAGTTTGCTTAAATTCGAATTTTTGCCAGAATTAGGTATTATTGACATGTATTTGAGGTTTTAAATAAGAATATAGCAAAGAAATGTTTGTTTGAAAATTGGTGTTGAAGAAAGTGGAATTTTGAATGGGTTTATGAGATAAAAGATTTATTTTTTATTTTCTCGTGATGATATGATGCTAAACACTTGAATTAAGGATTTGAGATTAATTTTTTATTGTTTTAAGCAATTTTCGAGCTATTGTAATAAGGTGCTGTTTTTGAAATTCTATCCAGAAAGTGTTGTTTCTGTCAATGAGTTTGGAGATAGTTTTCAAAAACACGTTGGTGTCACATTTCAGTATTCTGGAAATATAGTGTTAGTTTTGCCAATCATGTGATTTTCTTGGATATTCAATTATGGAAACCAAATTAAGTGTAAATATTAGGGATTAGGTGTTAAAATAATTTATATAAAGAAGTATATGTTGTTAGTGACCCTAATTGGGATTATCAGATTGAAAATAAAAGACATCAAGTTCCTATCGATAAAGTTGTATTTCTAATGGTAGGAAATATACTTAAGACACCTTGGTAAAGAGATATTATTTCTTGGAACGAGTGCGAGATGTCATACTTGGTATTTGAATGTGAGAAGGTGACGAGAAGATTGAAGCCGCGATCGGTCTTCAACTTGGTGCGTGGGAAAACTTAAAAATTTTCAAATATTGATAATTGATTACACTATTACGTTACGTGGGATTATTTGAATTATTTCAGCTAAATGATTATTATAAAATTTTCTCTCATTGTGATATATGTGGGATTGTAAAGGTTGTATATAGATTAATTGTGAACTAGAATTTGAGACGTGTTTTATTGACTACTACTAAGACATGCAATTATGTTCGCTGCAAGTGAGACTTCTCAGGTGATCAGAATGGTAGATAGGAGATGTGTCTTTGGTGATCACGGGATAATTGACCACTTGACTGTGCCGTTGTGATAAGGTGATTAATGGTACATCGGGTGAGATACTTCCTGGGTAATCATGGGGGCTGTACCACTGATGGTAACAAGATGATGGTCCACTCGACTGTGTCCAGTTCATTATTGATTACTGATATTGATATTGTGTAGAGCTCTATTCAATGCGTAGTAGGTGTGTTAATGGCCCAAGGAAAATGAAAGTATTTCGAGTGTACCTTGATGATTATAATTTATATCATGACTATGAGACGTATATTACGAGAATGATTCATATCTTGATTATTATTATCTCATGTTATATTGTGAACTGTTAAGTGATGTAAACTTGATTTTTGATAAATATGTAAAAATGAAAAAATATAATTATTTTCGAACTTCTCCACTCACTGAGCTATCAACTCATATTATTCCCACTATTTCCTTATCAGGTAGTAGTTGAGTTTTTTGGGCATCTTGTGAAGTTGAGCCTTGATTTTGTTATATTTTTCCATGATTTTTCCTACAGATAGCAATTGGTACTTTATAGCTAGAGGAGCTTGATTATTTTAAAGTGATAGCCACATGATATATTGCGTGATATGATTCATTTGATAAAACGCGAAGCAATTATTTTAGACCCATTGCATTATTTTTTCTATAAACATCTTATTCGGCCTATATTTAGTAGTAACCCATAATCAGTCTTGGTAATGGATCTGGATCTGACATCTAGTCAACATTTATCATCAACGCAAGTCACGTTTCGGGTCTACTAAAGTGATTTGGGATGGGTAGTATTATATTAGATCTATAGAAATAAGCACTTTTGTTATCTTTTAAGTGTTAACTTCGAAAAAAAAAATTGAAAATTTGTTTTGTGCATCTCTAAAACAGCCTTTTATCCCCCAATTTTTCGTGAAAGGTGCTCAACTTGGTTCATGGATTTCGCCTGAATTCTAGTGATTCAGTATGCTTAAATTTGACGACAATTAGGCCATTTAAAACATCCTTTGAGATTGCACAAAAACATTTGGCTGAAATTGTACTGTAGTCTTGAGAAAAATTGCAAAATTGCTAATTGGTGCTAAACTAGCCAAATTTTGCAATAAACCTTTAAACCTCAAGTATCGACTAATAAACTTACAAGGACAATCCTCAAAACAATACCTCCATTTAAAACACCAAAAACGTGCAACTTTTGTTAAATGCTTTTAGTCCCTAAACTTTCAAAGATAGTAAACTGAACCCAGATAAATTCTTTCTTAAGAACTATCTTCTATACTTCTATCACACAAAAATAATCCCTCATCCACCACTTTCACCACCAAAACACCCACTGGCCCACCTCCAAAGACATGGGACAAATCTTTCGTCTATATATTCATTCATGTACATATCTTCATCCTCTTCTGTGGACTCCATTGTTTCACCCATTCTGTTAAAGGGAGACCCTTTTTTTCCAAGTTCCTTAATGATGATATCTTTGAGTTTTCCATGTCTTACAAATTTGCATTCGTTGGTAAGCTTTCACGTTCAAAGCCTCCATTGCAAAATGTATGTGTGGCCCTTAAAACATTTGGTTTTAATGGGGGTTCTTATGGAAAACATTTTTAAGGATTTTTCAAGTGGCGAGATCATTTTAATGACCAACAGCCAGCCACGGCTGATTGTGAAGCTAACGCAAGCCAACTTTATAGAATGATAATTATCTAGGCCGGTAGGCCCCATGCCTTTAGGCAGGCTGATGGAACTAATTTGGAGATGGCTTGGGGGCAGAACTTTTGGTAGTTGGACAGGGTGAAAATTAATTCCTTGCCTAACCATTAGGTATCTCAACAAGGCGGGTATTGGATGAGTCGGTCATTCCCACCCCTGCACCCGCTTCGAGTCAATGACCCCCTACCCCATTTACCCGATTAGGCGGGTAATCCCCGCACCTTTAGGGTCGGACCCCATGGGTATTGGGTTGAACGGGTTTTGTTGCCATCTGTGAGACCAAAAGGATTGTCAAAAATTATAATGCAATGCAATTATAGAAGCTTGGAAATAAAAAATATACTAATAGATCGCTTTAGGAACACTAATTTAAAAGTTAGTTTCCAATTCGTATATGCATTAGAGGAACTAGTGCACGAAGTACTCTCGTGATCTAGTAAGTCAATATCTTTAGGTGGAAATTGAGAAATAGAGGCTACCAATCAAGTGAGAAATGGAAAATATTATTTCTAAATATTCAATGAAAGATCGTATTGAAGAAGATATGAACATTATGAGAATATATTCTTGCACTATGCATCACGAAGGTGACCATCTGTCTTGTTTTGTTTTGTGACCCAAATTCATCTAAGGTTGCATGGTTTGGTGTATTGGCCTTAAAGAGGTCAAAATATGGTCCAATGAGGATAAAACAATGTTGCAGTGCTAGCTAGCCACTCGAGCGGCAAGGGGGTGAATGATTTACCAAAACTTAGCATTGGGGTGTCATACACTCAGTGTCGGAGCGCTGAAGTTCCCAGTTGACGCTCGAGTGCGGGCTTGACGGGTTTTTCCTTATTTCCTTGTTTTCACACGATTTTTAACCTAGTTCCTATCTTTTGTGATATCATTAGGGTTTGACCTAATTCCCCTATAAATAGTACTCTTCTTTACAAGTTAATTTATTACCGCAAGTTAGACTTGTGTAGGAACACAATATAATTGTGATTTTTCTCTCTATTATAGTTGAATAAAATTTTCAATTCCTCTACCAAATTAAATTCTTGTTTTTTGTATTCTTGTTGCTTGCGATCTATACTTTATATCGTGTCATGTGCCTCATTCAGTTTCTAATAAATGGTATTAGAGCTTTGGTGTGATTTGTTCGAGGTTTTTTGTTCTTAATGGCAACCATGAAGTATGACATTTCACTTTTGGATCCCAGAACTAGATTTTCATTGTGGCAGATGAATATGTGAGCAATACTCACTGAAATTGATTTGGATGATTTGTTGTTAGGATTTGATAAAATGTTCACAACTTGAACTGCGGAGGATAAACAGAAGGATTGGAAGCCACTTTCACAAATTTGTGTTCATCTTTCCAATAATATTTTTTCAGGACATTTTGAAGGAGAAAATGCATTGTGGTTGAAGTTGAAACAATTGTGCATGACTAAACGTCTAACATGCAACTTGCACCTGAAGCAGGTTTTGTATTCTCATCATATGATAGAAGACGGATCTTCGAAAGATGACCTGTCAATTTTAAAGAAATCGTCACTGATTTGGAGACTTTAGAAGTAAAGTATAATGAAGAAGATTTAGCCTTAATTCTTTTGTGTTCATTGCCCGCTTCATTTACGTCGTTTAGAGGCACAATCTTGTATAGTCGTGATACTCTTACAATTGAAGATGCGTATGGTGCTTTATTTTCAAATGAGAAGATGAAGCATTTGCTTGGATCTGAGGCTAGAGATGGAAAATACCTTATTGTTCATAGTGGTCATGGAAGGGGCAGGTCAAAGTATAGTTTTAGTAATCAAAATTGTTTTTATTGCAAGAAGAAATGACACGTAAAGAAGGATTGCAATAAGTTGCAGAATAAAGATAAGTTGGCTGCAAATCAGAAGGGAAGGCAATTATATACTTCAAGCGAAGCCAATGTCGTAGAGGACTATTTAAGTGATGGAGATATCTCGGCTATTTCTAATGGCGACTCCAATCTAGACGCATTTAGTGTGTGCTTTTCATATGTATCCCAATCAAAATTTGTTTGCAACTTATAAAACATTTTTGAAAGGTGTCATAGTCATGGGAATCAATGCATCTTGTTGGGTAGCTAGTATTGCTAGTGTCAAACTTAAGATGTTGGACGAGACATTTAGAACACTTGATCACGTTCGAAATGTTTCAGATTTGAAGAAAAATCTCATCTCTTTGGCTATTCTTGAGTTAAAAGGGTACGAGTTCATTGGTGGAGGTGAAGTTTTGAAGGTTTACAAAGGCGTCCGGGTTGTATTGAAGGGAGGAAAATTCGAATTATACATCTTAGAAGGTCATGCAGAATCGTTAAAAAACAATCAAAGAAGGTTTAGTATCGTGATGAATATTCATTTTGGTATAACATCGTTCGGATTTGGTTTGGGGGCAAAAATTATGGGCAATGTCGCTTTACCATCATCAACTGCGCTACCATTGTATTCAATTGGTAGGGACAGACCCATTGGAGAAAGGTATTGAGGAAGATGATTTTTTTTGCGCATGCTTTAAGTGTATATGAAGGTATTGAGTTTAGGAAAGGGCTTTCTATAGAAGCATTTAGTGAAGTTGATTTTGTTCCAGGTTGTGTTTTGGCCCCAATTAGTAACTTTCAAATCATTTGTGATTTTTGGGAACCCCGAGGTAATTCAATGGAGCAGTGCTTGGATCTATTTATCCTAGTTGGATATTGTGGAAGAGATGAAAAAATTTTGGTTCAATGGAGATGTTATTTTGGTTCTTGTTAAAGAGTTCACAGTTCATTTCTTGTAGTCAGATTTTTTCTCCAGATGTAAAAATTTTGGAGCTTTGATCATTCTAGTAGAATTCGTATCAAGGTTGAGATTGTTGGGTTTTGTAACCCAAATTCATCTATGGTTATGTGGTTTAATGTATTGGGCCTTAAAAAGGTCAAAATAGGGTCTAGGAGGAAAAAACGGTGTTGCGACTCAGCGTGGGGGCACCATACACTCACTCGATGGCGTTGGAGCCATCGCTCGATTAGCGCTCGGTTAACGCTCGAGAACTACGCACCCAACCTTAACGGGTTTTTCCTTATTTCCCTGTTTCACTCAATTTTTGACCTGGCCCTTGTTTGAGCTCCATTATTTGGTTAAGAATGCACTTTGAAATAGTAGATTGATAAAAAAATGTGCGGTTAAAAAATAATAAAAAAATTTGAATTTACGTGTAATATTATTTTATTGAAAAATGTGTGGTTGAAAAGAAGAGAGAAAAATATATTTTAAAAGTAAAGAGAATCAAACAAGGGCCTAATTTCCATCTTTTGTGCTATCATTAGGGTTTGCCATCTACCCCTATAAATAGTAAACTCTTCTTTATATGTTAATTTATTACTGCAAGTTGGAATTGTATAGGAATACCTTATTACTGTAATTTTTCTCTATTATAGTTGAATAAAATCTCCAATTCCTTTGTCAAATTAAGTTCTTGTTTCTTGTGTTCTTGTTTCTTGCGATCAATACTTCATATTGTGCCATATACCTCGTTCAGTTTCTAACATGTCTGATGCCACTTAGACTAAATCGGCTATACTTGGAGTAGTGGCAAATAGTTTTGTTCTACAAGCACAACACTATGCAGCTGGTACATTTGTTATTATATGGAATGAGGCTTTGAGTAATAGAATATGGACATATATTGATGAACTTTGACAATGGGATGAATATTAGAGTGACCACAACCAACATAAAACGGAAAAAAAAAAAAAAAAAATCTCTTTTATTATTCACGTGACCATATAAGTAATACTAGGGAACTACCAACTTGATACAGAAGGAAAAATAAGACCAATTGAAATTTAATTGTTATCAATCAATGTGAAAATTAGAGCTCCAAATACTCACCTTGATGGCCGGAACCTAGGCACAACAGAATGTAACGCCAGCTGAAGAATTAAATTAACTTCTATTAACAGATGTGCAGTTATTGCTGATTTTTCACGGTAAACTGTTGGTTATTCAATACTAGCTTAGATAGAAAGACCTAATTATTTCAGTTGAATATCGATGTAAAAGGACAAGGGGAATTTGTCCAGATGTCATAGACTAGTCAGCATTTATATATTTCCCTCAACTCTACGTTGATGGCGGTCGGCATTTTTATATTTCCATTCACTCTAAGTCGATGGTGGTCCATGAAATTGTCCTATCCATATCATTGAATTGTGGTATTACCATCTAAGCAAGCGTACAAACTATTGATAATAGAAAAAAAATTCAGCACTGCTATGGACACTGTTGGAATGCTCTAATATCTTGTGAAAAAATAAGAGATTAAGTGCAATATGAAGTAATTAATCACAACAACAACGTAATTTTGCAGAGAATAGAGATTCTATTATAATATGGAGAAAGAATACAAAGATTATGTGTTTATGATTTGTCTAACTTTTTCTAACTTATTCTAAAATATAAGAGCTAAATATATATATAGGGTACAAATAAGAGACGTCAAAACCCTCATAGTAAAGTTGTAGATGAAGTAGAATGCCAAAAACGGAGTCCAAAACGAACAAAGAGACCACAAAGGGAAAAAAATAGTATGACGGGCACCGTGCGCCACTCACCGGGAGCTGCAGCGCCGGCTTCACTGTTCAATGAACAACTGCTGGCACCTAGGTGCCTTGTCCCGACCCAAACTCCTTCCAATAATGTTTTTGTTCATTCCATTGTCTTCATCAAGTCAAACACAAATTCTTACTCCCAATGAGCTTCCAAATAGAACTTCAATTAGAATTTGTCAAATAAAATCGAATAGAATTTCAAATTGCATTCCAAATAGGATTTTCATTAATGTGCGCTTTAATTGGAACTTCTAATTATCTTTAACAAAGAATACAGATCACACACAAATTCTAACATGCACTGTAACAAACAAGAGCAAGAACAATAGCAAAAATGAGAACATGGAGAAAAAGTCCTTTTCTGGAAAGGGAGAGAAGTTTGGTATTTTCCTTGAATCAAAAGTGGTAACTTACAACTGATGTATAAAAATGAAAAGGTATAAAAATTGGCTACAAGCAAGAGACGTTCGTTTTCACTTATTCAAAAAGCTTAATCATTTACTTTTACGCAAAATCTGAAGCAAAGTTTAAAAAATTAAACTTCAACAATTTAATGAGCATGACATCTACAGGTCACGTTTCCTTATGCTGTAGATTGACTTGACAGTCTAGAGTTAGAGTTTTAGAGAAAATCTTCAATTCTTTCAATTATAAATGTAGTCTTGACCTTAAATACTACTTCAGATTCTCGAGTCAAGAAACTAAGTTGTGTATACATACTGGAGCCCATGATCAATCAATATGCATTCAAATAATGTTTATTGCTTGCCTATTAGTTCTATTAAACAAGAAAAAGTAAAACACACAGAGAGCTGGAACAATTAAGATATTAGATAAAGATTTCCCAAATTTTAGTGGGTACTGGAGTTTTGGTTGAAGTAATCTTGAAGATATCAAATTATGGACCGAGGAGAAAAAGTCATCACAATTTCGCTAGCTGCCCACTAGCTTTGGAGCTTGAGCACCAAGGGTCAAAAATGGAGCAGATAACTGGTGCCCAACTGGCACCTGGTGCTCGAGTGGCATGTATATTTGGGAAAATTTTGTTTCCTTCTTTTGACGCGATTTTTTATCCTCTTTCCAATCACAACATATTCTTTTGGATCTTATATACAGTCCACGAGATTCGTGGCTTTCATATGACTTTGTATGAATTAGAATCAAGTTAGATACACAATATTTTGTACTTTCTCTCCATAATAATAAAAATCTTCATTCATGTGCCAATTGTTCTTGTATTGTGATTGCTACTTCAATTGTGTCATATAATCTCGTTTCTTCTATTCCTAACAAGAGGTATAAACATACATAATCTTGTTCAGATTTTAACAGATGTTGATACCATGAGAAGGGTCAGGAAATTGCTATCCAATGGCTGTCAAGAAATTCTCTTCAAGGACTACATGAGTTCAAGAATGAAGTTATCTATATAGCTAAACTTCAACATCGAAATCTCATGAAGCTTCTAGGATGCTACATTCAAAGAGAAGAAAAGATGTTGATTTATGAATACCTATATAATAGAAGTCTGGACTTGATTCTACTTGCACAATCAACTCATTGTATCAGGAATACCAATTAAATTAATAGCATAAAGAAGTCTAGAACTCATTTTTCAAATCCCGGACCAAAAATTTACTAATCTCCTGTATTATAGAATACAGAGCATATTTTTTACACATGCAGATTCATGCTACTGTATGCTTGAGCATATTTAGTTATAGATATTCGGTTTGATTTCTCTTTTTCGATTATTCGACAAACAAATTATCCTCATGAGCAGATAAAAAATTTCGTAGATCCAATGCAAAGTGCAGCACTTGATTGGCCTAAGCGCTTGCACATTATCATTTGTATTGCTCTGGGTATCAAGTATATCTTGTTAAGAATTATAAACTCTAATTCTATAACACCAAGAGCAATAAAGTCACAATTAGGAAAAAAACACAAGAGAACAAGCAACATTTATAAATATTTACCACAATGTGAGACTACATACTCTAGTTTATTCACTGTAATTAAAAGAAGTTTACAAGAAAAAATTACAATAATTTTTCGATCCACATACTGACTCTGTATGGCGACAATAATTAAATTCCACAATTTAACATCTACATCAAGATTTACTGAATCATCCATAGATACCAAAGCCAGTTGAATTTTGCTGAATTCTGGCCCAAATCCGAAGATATTAGACTTTGGCCTGGCTAGAAGTTCTAGAGGAAATGAGACTAAAGCTAACATGATCCAATTAGTTGGAACATATTATGAATATCAATCCCATAAGATATGAAATGCTCTCCTATTTATCATAATAGATTCCCGATATTATTTTTTATCATGTAGTGGCAGCGTTTACGCTACAGATGGCTTGTTCTGGGTGAAATCTAATGTATTTAGCTTCGAGGTTTGGTGCTTGAGATAGTGAATGGCAAAAGAAACAAAAGATTTTCTCAAAGAGGTACATGGTATAAGTGAACCAAAAAATATCTGTGATTAAACTTATTGCCTAACTTTGGTGTCAATTAAAAATATTCATATATCAGCATCCAACTAGATTCATAGTAACGCCAAAGTGGACATTTCAATCATCTCGAGCTCAGGCAAGTCAAATAAACAAGCCGTGTAATATTTGAAGACTCTACATATGAGCTTAAGTGTCCAACAGTAGAAATCTAAATGAGGGACAAAAAATGGAGAAATTCCCAGAATATTCTAAAGCTGCGTTCACATTTAATTGAGCCAACCTGGTGGTGGCTGTGTCCAATTCCACCCGGCTGCTGGGGTGATTCTTGATTTCCACTTTTTTCTTAATTTTGAGGATAATTGATAATTAGAGATTGTGGAGATAAACCAAGGTGGATTTCAGAATCCAGGTAATTTTTATTTATTGATAAAAATTTTGTAAACTAGACCAAAATTATAATTAATATTGATTAAATTAGACTTTTATTTTAGCAATTCCAATGGGTATGACATCGTTGCTCATTGACTCTATATTTCAATAACTTTGCCCGCATGTTAAAATTCAATAAATATACACACACACACATTACATATATATAAAATTTGCATGGCCGTCCATGTGATACTACTAAGCCCCTGACTTATTTTCAACGACACATTTTATAGGATCCATAATTTTTATCAACTTTTCCACTGCACCAATCCATGCGACATGAAGCTAAAAGCTATTTTTTACCCAAGACAAACAGCAACTAAATACCAACCTGATATTGCAAGACAATTCGTGTTGAAGGCCATAGCTAAGGTCTAATAAAGTCTGATTGTGGAGGTCAGTGGCCATATCTCAAGTAAGACAGTGTACCAAGGCACCTAAAAGCTATATAGAGGATCTCGGAACAAGTTCAAATCAGATGCCAAGCACAAGAGAATCCAATGCTAGCAGAATTAAATGAACATATATCATCAATATATACATGTTTATAGCTGATAATTTCACTTAAGCTAAACTGTTAATTATTTACTACAAGCTTAGATAGAAAGTCTTAGTTATTCCAGGGCAATATTAATGGAAATGGAGAAGGGAAATAGCTCCAGATACCATAGACTAGTCAGCATTTTCATATTCCCGTCATTCTTGGAGTCAATCCATTGAACTGTCCTGTCCTGTCCTGTTCATATCAATGAAACGGTGGTCCTACTCATATTTAAGCATTGATAGATATTTGAAGCATAATCTCGACCTTTTAATACTTCAGATTTGCAGATTGGATACATTTTCTGGATCCTAGTAAGAATTTTTCCAAGTCAAGAAGTTAAGGCTTGTACACTAAACCTTATATTCAGTCAATATGCATTCAAGCTTCTTCTTATTTCCTAAATATCAATTCTACTAAACAAGAAAAACAGAAAGAGAGTTGAACTAGAACCATGAAGATATCAAATAAATATTCCCCCTTCCTTTTTGTCTTAATCTTTTTAGTGTCTGTCCAGAAAATCTCCAATCTAACAGATACTATAAGAACTACACAGATCCTTAGAGATGGTGAGACCCTAGTTTCATCGGGTGGAAGCTTTGAGTTGGGCTTTTTCAGCCCAGGAAATTCCAAGAATAGGTACGTGGGCATGTGGTACAAGAAAATAACAGACAAGACTGTAATATGGGTTGCCAACAGAGAAATTCCAATCTCAAATACATCAGGAATAGTCTTAAAGGTTGTCGAGCCAGGACTTCTAGTTCTTCTGAACGAATCTAGTGGTGGAATCATATGGAAATCAAATACATCACGACCCGTGAAAACTCCAGTTGCAATATTGCTTGACTCAGGAAACCTAGTCATGAAAGATGCAAATGATGATGGCCAAGGGAATTTCCTTTGGGAGAGTTTTAATTATCCGACGGATACATTATTACCGGGAATGAAGCTCGGTTCAAACTTTATAACTGGTCGGGAGGTCTATCTGTCAGCATGGAATAACAATGATGATCCATCTTCAGGAGATTTTACATTTCACTTTGATCCTACTGGTTATCCACAACTTGTCATGAAAAGAGGTTCAGTTGTGGTGTTTAAAGCCGGACCTTGGAACGGACTACGCTATAGTGGGATGCCAAATTTGAGGAAAAATTCTATTTTCAAATTTGGAATAGTTGTAAACAAAAACGAGGCATACTATGCTTATGAACTCCTTGGATAAGTTATTTCAAGGTATACAGTGAGTCTAAGCGGTATTGCACAGCGTTGGACATGGATTAGTCCAACACAAGGATGGGTGGTTTACATTACTGCTCCAACAGATAATTGTGACATATATAAAGTGTGTGGTGCATATGGTAGTTGCAATATTGTGAATTCTCCTGTTTGTGGATGTTTGGATAGATTTATTCCTAAAGATCCAGAAGGTTGGGGTAGGGCAGATTTGTCGGTTGGATGTGTTCGAAGAACTTCCTTGAATTGTCAAAATGGAGATATATTTCTCAAGTATTCTGGTATTAAATTGCCGGACACACAATATTCCTGGTTTAACGAGAGTATGACACTCGATGAATGCAAGGCAGTGTGCTTAAAGAATTGCTCTTGTATGGCTTATAGTCCATTGGATATAAGCGCAGGGGAAAGTGGATGCCTACTTTGGTTCAAAGACCTAATTGACATCAGAGAGCTTTATGCAGCAGGACAAGATATCTACATTAGAATGGCTTCTTCTGAATTGGGTAAGAAACTAAGAATTGAATAAACAAATTCTTTACTCTTTGTCTAATTTTCTTTCTTATATAACCTGTATACTTATTGCTTTCAAGGTTGTATCATCATTGAAAAGAATTCATTTTATTTGCATATAAAATTTTGCAGAGTTAAAAGGAAGGAACAAAAAAGTTCTTGAATTAAGTTTGTCGTTGTCAATAGGAATGTTTCTGCTTGGGCTTAGTCTGATGCTGTATCTTCGAAGAAGGAAGAAAAGAAATCACAGGCTCAGAACAGGCAGTAAGTAAACTCTACCATTTGCTGCTATAGACAGTCGGAGTAACCAAGCTTATCCATATTCATCTAATTGAAATCCTTTGTTTTCTTTTCTCTATCATGTTACATCCAATTCATTCCTTCTGTTTCAGGCAGGCTGGGAGACGACTGTATGGAGCGGGATAATGAGGAAAGTCACAACAAAGACATAGAGCTACCACTGTTCGATTTATATACAATAACTAAAGCTACCAATCATTTTTCAATTTTTAACAAGCTTGGGGAGGGTGGGTACGGACCTGTTTACAAGGTAATGTACATTTTTTTCCAATATAACAGGGAAGCACCACACAGTATCTTTTGCTTGCAGAATCCTTTGAAAATTTATTCTTAATTTCATAAGAGATTAATTCTTTAAACCAAAAAGGAATAAATGACACGATAAGTTAAATGTAAAACGTGAGTGGAAGATGAGTTTTGTGAACTGGCATTGTGCAAAACAAACACTATTTTACGTGCACCCGTTTCATTATATAGGGACTGTTCGAGGAGGGGCAGGAAATTGCTGTCAAACGGTTATCAAGAAATTCTCTCCAAGGACATGATGAGTTCAAGAATGAAGTTATCTGTATAGCTAAACATCAGCATCGAAATCTCGTGAAGCTTTTAGGATGCTGCATTGAAGGAGAAGAAAATATGTTAATTTATGAATACATGCCTAATAGAAGTTTGGACTTGATTCTATTCGGTAAGAATCAGCTCAATATCACATTCTATCAAGAGTACCAATTAGAAGTAATGACACACATTTTTCGAATCCTGGAGCAAAAAGTTTCTGATCTTTTGTAATACTGGGTACAGAACATAGTTATTCTGATATACATGCAGTTTCGTGCTACTGTATGCTTGAAGTTATTTTGTTAGAGATATTGGATTTGATTTCTTATTTCCTCTTTTCCAAAAAATATTCAACAAACAAATCATCTTTATGAGCAGAGAAAAACTTTTCGCAGATCCAATGCAAAGTACAGTGCTTGACTGGCCTAAGCGCTTTCACATTATCAATGGTATTGCTCGGGGTCTCATGTATCTCCACCAAGATTCCCGTCTAAGAATAATCCATAGAGACCTCAAAGCTAGCAACATTCTGCTGGATTCTGACATGAACCCAAAGATATCAGACTTTGGCCTGGCTCGATGTTTCGGAGGAAACGAGACTGGAGCTAATACAAGCCGAGTAGTTGGAACATAGTAAGAATCTCAATTCCTTATTATATTAAGCCCCTGTTTGAAACCCATTTTATTTTTCATTCTATTTCTCATTCTTCATTTCAACCACACATTCTATCAATAAAATAATATTACACATAAACCCAAAAATTCTCCGTACTTTTTAACCACACAATCTTCCATCAATCACTATTTCAAAATTTTTTTTCCATCCAAAATGGGTTTCAAACATGGGCTAAATGCTCTCTATTGCTCATGACATAATATCCTTATAAATTTTATTACCATGTAGTGGTTATATGTCCCCAGAATATGCTATAGATGGCCATTTCTCAGTGAAATCAGATGTATTTAGCTTTGGGGTTTTGGTGCTTGAGATAGTGAGTGGCAAAAGAAATAGAGGATTTTCTCACAGAGATCACCACCTCAACCTTCTTGGACATGTAAGTATAGTTTACTTATTTCTATGTACTTGACAATGAAATTATTCTTTTTAGCATGTGGATTAGAAAAGATAGTCCTTTTAACTTAGGTAAGTACAGGCATGGATGCTATATAAAGAAGAAAGGTCTTTGGAATTAGTTGATGTTTACCTTGGCATCTCGGGCTATTTATCAGAAGTGCTGCGATCGATCCATGTGGGACTGTTATGTGTTCAACAATGTCCACAAGATAGGCCAAGCATGTCTGGAGCAGTGTTAATGTTGGCGAATGAAGGTTTGTTACCTCAAGCTAGACAACCTGGTTTTTTCACAGAAAGAGATGCTGAAAGTTCAAGTAGCACAAACACTGCAAATTCAAAAAACCAAATGACCATTTCACTGGTGGAAGCACGATAAGTAATAAGATACATTATTTACCCCTATGTAGCTTTTATCATTCTTCTTCAACCAGAATGATGTATTTGTCTTTCGTTATTAACATTAGTTTTCTATTAAAGAAATAACATTCTCCTCTGTAATTGATCAAATTCAACAAACACGATACCACTGGCAAATGATCTAGTGAGTCAGTCAATAGAGATTGGTACTTTATTCTAAAAAGGTCAAATTGTCAAATATCCTACCAATTTAGGTATGCAATTTGTCTTCACCATGACAAAAGTTACATTGAGAGTATTGAAACTAGTACATCGAGTGAATCTCGAAGTATACTGGACTGGTCCAAATGTGTGAATTAATTTCTATAGCAAGCGCACAAAAATTAATTTACACTTGAGTGTCGTATGTATTACCTTAATAGATTACATAATCGACTACCTAGGTAAGTTAGGAGCTGACTGAAATTGAAGTAGTGAGCACATATTGGCATTCGAAATTCGTCACTGTTATGTTGAAACCTGCAAGCGTAAGGGACCATTATACAAGTAATAGAAATAGTGATTTTTGAGTTTATCATTTTCACAAGAAATAATGTTCAAAATGTAGTTCAATAGTTAGTATTAAATTTGAGTGAGTAAGTGATAGCAAAAGAGTGATTTTGTAGTTGTTTATACTAATAATCTTGCTAATAAAGCAAATTGTGGTTTTATCGAATGTGAATGCTTGTATTGGATTCATGACTCCCCATATTTTCATCTATTTCAATTTTCAATTAATAATCTAGTTAACTTCATGCATTTTTTAAAAATCGATAATGCTAATATGTTAAATGCTCGTCCAATATACATCAACCTATGATTAACACGATCTGATCATATTCTTAGTCCGAATTCATATGAAAATCATGCATTTAGTTTAACTTATCTACATGATTGCACATATTATAGATATTATTCCTACTGCTTATTACCCATGTGTTGATTTTACCACGTTCTAAACTTATTATGAGTATTCCTTAATTACAACAAGTAACTAATTATTCAACTGATGATCAAACAATTAAATAGTGTAATGAGAATGCAAAATAAATCAAGAAATAATAAGAAATACCTATATTAATGTCTTAAATTGAAGTAAACGAATATAGGATTCCTCAATCATCCAATATAATATAAAAACTTAGCTAATCATCTTAAATATTAAATTACAAACAAAAATATGGAATAGTATCACTCGGATCAAGAAGGATGGACGAAAGTGGAGAAATCCACTTTCTTGAATGTGATATTGAAAATGAAGGAAAAATCTTTAATAATCTTGTGAAAATCAGCATTTGATTAATGATGAATTGGTCTCGTTCTTCACCTTTAAAATATGTAGAATATATGAATTTCAGGTATAGGGAGGTCCTTCCACATTTTGGTCGAGTTTTGAGTATTTAAATAATGCCAAATGTTTTTTTATTGAATTGTTACCTAAACCAGAAATAAGAAAAATAGGATTTTTTTTTTCCCGTTTTATACTGAGCGAAGAGCCTAGGCTTTACCCCAGTAGCCCTCAATTTTTCTATTATAACTTTATTTCCTGTTATGTAATTGAGACGATTCAAAGTGAGTTAGAAAGCTAAATCAAAGGGTTACAATTCTTTTAGAAATATCATTTCTCCAATTCGAATATTTGCTATATCAAAAATGGGTTGCAATCCAGGAATGAACATTTTAATCATAATTTTTTGGATGAAAATCGATGTTTGATAATGCTTTAACTATAGTTTATACTTTTGACTTCTTTTCTCATTCAATTGACCCCCATCACTCTCGAATCTTTATAGTGAGGTCCGACATAACTTTTTAGCATTTGCACTTTAGTCCCCGAACTTTAGATTTGCTTCATTTTAGCCCTTTTCCATTATTTCTTTCAATTTTTTGTCCAAACACGAGTCTTCCCTAATAAAAACAAATTAGGCACTAATCTGTCCAAAAAATAACAAGATATCGTCATTTAGAATCTCTAATAAATGTAGAAATTACACTTATTAGTTACCCTATTAGATGAATTAATGAGTCCGCTTGAGTTTTTCTCTAGAGAGCAATTTAAATTTGACCTCAGTGTTCGGGATGCCTAAATCTATGTTCTATGATTGTATCAACAAACTGTTTAAGAGAAAGCTAAGAAAATAACTAGATGGGAAAAACAATCATTTTAGCTAGTATTTATTTCTTTGATGTCCGATGGGGTAAGACATAAAGATGACAATTCGAGAGGATGTAATTGCATGAATATTGCTTATGTGGTGTTATATATTTGGGAGTTCAGTTTCTAGCATTCTAGTGGAGTTATTAGAAACTAATAATTGTCTTATATGGTCTCAAGTTGGCTTGACCTTTATTCAATTATTGGAATTGAAGATATATAGATTCGATCATATCATTTTGTAGCTTCTTGAAGAGTCTTGGACTTAATTGCACATGTGATAAAAAATCATGCACGCACATGTAAAAAGGTCAAATTAAGAGTTTTTGACAATAGAATTTGGAGATGTAGCTTTAGGCTTATTTAAGCATAGGGAACGGTCCTAGGGCAGTCCTAGCCATTTGACAGAGAGAAAAAAGAAAAAAAATTCTTGTTCCTTTTATACGATCCCAATCCCAAATAATATAGTTTTTAAATCAAGATTTATATTTCTTGGTGTGTAGTCTATACGTGGACAATTTTAAAGAAGGCTTGAATGTTTGGAAGCTTGAAGAACAATGAAGCTTGTACATCAAGGAATCTTCGATATCAAGAAAGCTTTTATCCATTATGTGATTCATTTATGATGATTGAAAGGCAAATCTAATTGGCTTAGTAGATCTTGTCAGAACCTAGGAAATCAGCTTCAATGCAGATTTGTTTTGAAAAAAAAAAAAAAAAAAAATCTATTGACAGGTCATTAAAAAATATATCTTTTCAAAGGAATAAAAATAAAACTTCACAGGAAATTAAAGAAATTGAACATAAGAATTTTTCACCTATTGACAAGTCCGGATGTTCACGTGTTTTAAACGTTACTCATCCGTTGACCATCTACAAATTATATTGTGTTCCAAATAACTAAAATCAAGCCAAGAATCAGTCCAATACAAATATTCCAAAAAAAAAAAAAAATAAATAAAATAAAAAAAAAATAAAATAAAAACGACAGTGTCTAGCGCAAATATTCAAAAAAATCGACAGATTTCTTCAAATTTCTCTCACCTCATAATTTACAAGATTACCACAATAAACTATGCAAGATTACCACAATAAACTACTATCAATATACACTCAGTACATCACAAATTCGCTAAAGATTTACATACAGAAGGAGATTGAATCAAAGAGAAAACACTAGAAGACAACTGAAAATAAAACGGCATACACACTAATCTGTGTCAAAATGGGTTTATGCCCTATTTATATGGACCACAAAATGTAGATCCAACGCCCACAAATACTCCACAAATAAGGCTAGATTACGACATTCATTTAACCAAAAGATGCCAAAAATCGCATTTCACAAATGCATTTTTATCAACAATGGTCAACTGGTCAAAGAGACAACAATTAGTGAGGCAATGAACATTCAATAATCTCCATCTTGTTGAACTAATTTTGGCCTTAACTCGAGCGTCTGGAACTTCACTTTCTTTGGTAAACTTGTAAAAACCAAAAAACTTACTTAAGAGTTAGTTTAAACTACAAAAAAATAGAACTTCATTGCTTGTTATTCTAAACATTACACCTTTCAAGTAACATTTAGAATTTTCAAGCAATTTTTAAATTTATTTGAGGGAAGAACTTTGGTACAGAGGTCAAAAGAATTGAATTTAGTAGGTATTCTAACTAATTTAATCATATATTTATCCACCATGTCTCTAACAAAATAAAATTTTATATCAACATTCTTAGTTTTATCGTGATACACAGGATTCTTACTAAGATTAATTTCACTTTGATTATCATTATGCAATCCGATAATTTCATCAGCAAAACCATGATTCCTTCAATAAACCCCTTCATCATAGTCTCTCTTTCATGGCATCACAATCTACTATATATTTTGTCTCAGTAGATGATGGAGCCATAAACTTTTACAGTTGGGATTTTTAACTAATGCACTCATCACATAGAGTAAAAATATAAGAAGATGTGGATCTTCTTTTATTTGAATCACCTACAAAGTCAAAATCTGTGTAGTTCTTAAACATTGAGATTAAGCTTTTGGTTCTTAAGATCAATCAACACAAGTTGGGAAAAATATCAAATTCAAATAATCAAAAACACACACTTCCTAAATACAACTGAAGATTGAGGGAGGTTGGACCGCAAACACAAGAAGAGTAGGAATGGAAACGGGGCAACCTCGCCCACCTCTTCCGTCCCTGCCCCATTACCCGTTTAAGGTAAGGCGGGGCCCTTGCCCAGTTTACTACCTCGTTTTATTTTTGTTAAAGTTTTTGATAATTTATTTTATTGCACACATTCATTAAACTAAAACAAATAATTTTAATTACCATTTTCTATTAGAACTAATGAAATTTTGTAAAATCTTCCATTTAAAGTATTAAATTCTAAAAAAAAAAATTTTAACGGGGCGGGACAGTCGTTACCTGTCCCTGCCTCGAACCCGCCCCACAGCAAAATTCTCCATTCCGTCCTCGCCCCAAATACACGATCAAACGGGTAATCCACGAGTATCGAGTTTGTCGGGTTTTTTCGTCATCCTTAAGGAAGAGTACAAGAACAATGTGTTCTTGGTGATTCACAAGAGATAGACAATTCTAGAAGATCGGGAGCAGTTGTGAATAAAGCATGTTCCAACGGTTTTTGGAGATTGGAAGAATTAGATTAGCGAGTTTAGTGAGTTTTCTTGGCTGGATCATACCATAAGTTCTTATTGTCGATAGTATAAACTACTGACTTAGTCCTAGAGTTTTTACCCAGTTAAGGGTATTCTTCGCCATCAATTCTCTATGTTGTTTACATTATTGATTTCAAACAAGCCAGCAATTCAACATAGGGTAGTTGATTCACGTGAACTGTATTTTGAGTAATTAATTATTGTGACTTGTTGCAATATTAATCAACAATAATTTTTAATTCCGCGTTATTCACCTACTCACACATCTTTAAGTGATTTTAGAGTTGAACTCGTAACTTTCGAAAATAACTATAGTGAATAGAACTTCTTAGAACATATTTGATATTATTGCAAAATTTTAAAATGTTATTAATGAAAATAATAATTTAAAGGGACATCATAATAATCAATGTCCATTTTAATAATTATACCAGTGATAAATTACTTTTATTTACCAAATGTTAAAATACTGATTTTTTATCATTTTTTTTTTTTTTTGGGAAAAGTTTGATTTTTTAACATACATCAATTAAAAAAAAAAAAAAAATCCTTTATACTTGGGTGATTCTTCGCAAAACTGATTCTTTTAAAATCACACAAAAACAATTAGACTCAAATAAAACTGAAAATTGAATAGTGCAAATGTAATAGAAAAAAAATAGATAGAGAGAAAAAGATGTAATTGAAGAACAAACATTTTAATAAGATGATATTTCTTTGACACGAAAAATGTTTGGGAGATCAATTGAATAGATGCGGGATATGTAAATAATTATATTTTTGTAGAAGAAATTCATAGAATGCGTGCTATTGGACTAATTCTAACTCTGGATAATTTTATTAATATTAGAAAAAAATACAGTATGCAAAAATTATTGATGCAATTAAATGCATGAAAAATTCTTATAACCATGACCGTTCAGTATTAATGTATTTTGGGTTAATCTAGAGATAATTGTTGGAGAAATTGGTTTTATATGTTGGTTTGATCAACTTTTGACCTATTATTTGATTGGGCCTCGATAGTCGGATGAAAGATTCTTTTGGCCAAGTGTGTTCTACGCCACAAATAAGTCAATGTAGTATATTTATTTCAAGAGTTCTATATATCGTATACTCCTCAAATACCTCTTGTTATAAATACCAAATGTCCATTATATTTTTTGTCGTGGTTGATCATTATTATATTACACCCTTATAACATTATTCCAAGATCGAAGAACATATTCAAACATTGAAGATCAATATTCCTAAATTGTTTAATAATCTCTTTCGAGTAAAATTAAACATATTCTCACATGTGATCCAACTATATTTCTATGACGGACACGAATATACAAGATTGCAATAAAGATTTATTAATACTTAAAGACCACGTAAAGTATAGTGGTATATTCTTATTCCCTATCGGACTCTATGGCGATTAACACTATGAGTAACTTATTTTCTATCTTTCAAAGCTAAAACAAGTCACAATATTCATACAATCATTGTGCACATAATTGTAAAGAAGATAATTTCATGAAAAATATTTAATAATTGAAAATATGTTTGAATGTCAAAAAGAAAAACTAAGAATTAAAGGTTCATGATACAAGATTTATCGTAACCCTAACACCAAATTTGTTTAGCCTAACATCTTGTGAAGAATAAAATAAAAGATATAAAAGATGTTCATCGCCTAAAAATTCTTAAATTCAATATTAAAGTTCTTGAAATTCAATCTTGACGTGTTCTTTTGCCTCCTTTTTGCAATCAATTCCCCACACTCCTAATTATGCTGTTAATTTGTATTTATATGCCAATCAAAAGTGTCCAAAAATTTCCAAAATTCGTGCAAATAATGGCCAAGAAGTAAGAATCCCGGTTGAAATAGAATTCAAAGTAAAACAGAATTTAGGCTGCATATTGGCGTGGGCGAGCACCTAGTAAGAAATTGGGCCGATTGCCGCCTAGGCACCAATGTGTTTTTTCTTTTTTTCTTTTCCAACCTTGGCATCTTCCCGGTCCATATAACTACGCGGATGCCCAGTTATAATAACTTTCACAATTTGCAATTTAGTCATCTTCTTCGTTCTTTCCTCAATTTGTGGTCCTTCAACTTCTAATTACTTCTATTTTTGCCCTTCAACTTCTTCTTATGCGCACATTAGTCCCCAAACTTTCCATCCAATCATCAATTCATCCTTTTTTTCTTTTCAAATTGCTTACGAACAGATCCAAAACTAAAACAAATGAAAATTAAACCAAGTTAAATAAAATTCAAGACTTTGACGACATAAAATCTTAGTAATATGGCACAAAAAGTGCATAAAACACACTTACCAATCACCTTGAACTATAGATTCAACATATGAGAGTTGTAAGCCAAAGCTAAGGTCAAATAAATTCTAACTAAGACCTAAGGCTATTTAGAGGAGCATAGACCCAATTCAACCTCGAAGCCTAGCATAGTATATCTAACATCAGCTAAATTAAATTAGTTAAAGGTTAAATATATTAACACTACAATTTTTAATAACTACAGCTAAATCTCGATAAAGTAATAACCTCGATTATATAATAATTTCTTTATATCCCGACTTGGGCCAATGGACTAAAGTAATAACCTCGCTAAATGCATTAAGTAAT
>CAIGRN010194437.1:0-11458 GCA_903798345.1 Fraxinus anomala | reverse complement strand
GTGGGCCCCCCTCTTGTGAGGGGAGTGTAACTCTCGTATACATTTAGCATTTTTCTTATTAAAAACTCAATATATCCATGGAAAATAATGTTTTTTGTTGGAGAAGATAACATAGATGAAGCTTATGTGATTATGGCTAAATTGGAAGGGATGGAAGGTGTTGATGGGTGTAGCTGAGGTGGTTGACGACATGGGTGGTATTCCAGCGTGATGGGTCCCGGAGGTGAAGGATAATTCTTATGCAGAAACTGACCTTTCAATTTCGGTTTCGGGTTTTGTTGAGGGGAAATAATGAAAATTATTGGTGGTTGTCGTTTGGTGAAAAAGGTGATGATTTTGGATTTGAAGTGGTAGCAGTGGCGGTAGTGGTTGTGGCTGCGACATCACTTGTGGCGGTGCTTTTGCTTTTGAAGGGAGCATCACATTATATGATTTTGTTGGTGGTTTTGCAAATGGGATAGTGGTGATGGCCACGGATCATGTTTGTAGGTCACATGTTATAATCCACAGTTGGTGATGATTTTTGCATAGATCACATATAAATGTAAATAGGTTGCCAATCAAACAGAATTGGTCACGTGTCACACTCCACTGTTCACATCTATAATGTATAAGTCACATATCAATGTGAATAGGTCGCAGATCACCGATTTATATTATTATGTCACATATTATAGTTCACAGGTCACATGTTACAGTTCAAGTCACATGTCAAATGTCATATTATACCGGTCACATATTAATGTTAGCCGGTCACGAGTTATTTTGCATAGATTAATTTCTACAAGTCACAGATCTAAGAAAATTTGTCATAGGCCATTGGATCAATATCACAAATAACTAGTCAATGTCCATATGGTCACAAGTTAGAAATTCAAGATATAACACAAGTTTCCATAGTTTCTGCAGTGGATTTGTAACAATTATCAGTCAAATTTCACTTGCTTCATTAATATTGATACTTGATATATGACTTCTCCAATATCTTTAATCCCCCCAAACCCCTTTGATTTCCAGTTTACAATACTAAAATGTCAGGAACTCGTGACATAATTACTCTTGCATTTATAATTATAAATACAATATAGGCTGAAAATGTAAAAACAACACGGGGCGAGGACGGGATGAGACTGGATGTTGCTATTTCATGGCTCTTGATTTGAGGAATTCTTCTCACATACATCTGGTTTTACATCAGTGTCAGTTGTGGCATTGTCAAGAATGTTTGGTGTTTTCTTGTACACCACTGGCAATTCATCACGGGACTTGTTTTCCTCGTACATTAACTTGTCTGAGTTTGCATTCTCTTTGCTCTTACCCCATACAACTGAGTAGAGTCCAAACACAATGATAATTGCTCCTATTAAGCTGCAAGTACAAATATACGCACACTTTAAACTACTAATTATCGAACGATTATGTATCAAGAAATACAAATGAAGACCATAATTGATAAAAATTCTCATGTTAAATTAACGAGTGCAATGTATGCAAATGATGTGTGCATTATGGACAACTTGTTTGGCGTGTGTTTCCATGAGTGAGGATTGCAAAAGAGGTTGGCCATGGTAGGGCCATGTTTTCCGTTCCCAAACCCGAACCCCGACTAACAGGGAAAATCCCCACCCTATTCAGGGTCGGGCAACACGGGACAGAGTGAGGGCAGTGTCCACAAATGTTGTTGTTATTATTTCTTTTTTCTTTTTCCCTTGCACCGTTATAAATGTCGAAGCAACTTTTCATGACATGGGACGATTGTTAGCTGTTGTATCAAGTCTTCGAAACAGATTTTACCCGTCATAGAAAATTCATAAATATAATGAAAGTTATTGACTTATTCAACTAAATTACGTGCTCGAAAGTTACCTTCCAAGGTGAATTTGCTCAGCCAAAACCATGGCTCCCAAAATAGCTGTGATTATCATGCTTAGAGGACTGAATGCGGTCACAAACACTGGACCTCTTGTCTTGTTGACAACACTTTGCAGATAATATGCAATTCCTGAGCAAACAATCCCCTGCCATGCAGTACATATATTTAGATACAATATGGAGACTTACGAATTACTATAGGTTGATAGTCAACATAAAATTTTGTAACATATTGTGATATGACTCTTGGCATGAAACTATTGACTTAACTAGACGAAGTGTTTCAATATTTGCATTCCTTGAAATTTTATAACCTTTTGTTAGAGAGCTCCCGATCAAAGCCTGCATACTTCGTGACCCTTTTAGGGGTTTTTTTCGTCTCGTCTATCTCTATTCTCTCAATTAGTAATAAACAATTTTTTATTCTCAATACGCCTATAGCGTGTTTGATGAAGTTAAATGGTTGTTGAGAATTAAAAACCATAATTCTTTTACCATCAAGAGCAATAAATTTACAGAAAGAAAATAGATACAAGATCGCACAAAATTTTTAGAAGTTCGTTTTGTTGTGAGATTATGTTCTCTTCCATTGTTACAATAATTTCATGTACTAGGTCCGCACAGAGACGTTAATTAGGCTCTACAATTTAACAAAATGCACAACAATCCACACTATGCACGAAGTAAAAGGCCAAAATACTATATCTTGTATTGTCCATCGTTATCGTATACTACTCTATACCAAACATGTCTTTAAGATATTAATAATATAAATTATTTTTCGTCCTAATAAGTGAAATTTCACTCACAGAATATACAGCAGCAAGAAGTCTTGAGTCAAAACCAATTGCCCAGGCACTGGCATGGTGCTCCATTATCATAGCCACAGCTCCACCTTCCACCATCCCCATGAAACAAACTAATGACGTAAGAGAGAGCTCTGCAGGATATTCCTTCAGTGTCTTATTCTGTTCAAACCATATCAAAATTTTAAATTAATTAAATCTAAAAGATTTTTTTTTCAATAAATTATCGTGCATACATATGTGACATATTGGATAAGCTTGATTAGATGGTACTAGATATAATTTTGTAATGATCTTGTCTAATCCTATCCTGTCGGGTATAGAACTTACTTGGAGTATAAAGAAACCGGACCAACCCACAATACAAGAAAGCAACATAATTGTGCCGGCGACCCAGTGCTGATCGGCTGAGCCACCGGTGCTGGTGATTTCATGGTGGCTTCCGCCTAGTGAGTGGGGAAGAATATCGACTACAGGGCCTTTATAGAATGTCATGATCATTGTACCGAAGAGTGTTATTCCAGTTCCAATGACCTTTGCCAGACTGTGTATCTGTTTTAAGTTAACCTTCTCCAACCTGTAAATATGAAGTATATATCATCAGCTTAAAATTTATATAGAAAAGCACAAAATTTGCCTACATGGGAAACGTAAAAATGAATTTAAATTTTTTTTATTTTTTTTTTTACAGAAGTGACTACATGTCATGAGGGGCCAGGTCTAGACTGGTTATCATCTTGGACATTTCACAGACGAACCAGGCGGGCTGGGGTCGGTCCACCTCTTTTGACACTTCTAAATTTTTCAATTAGTATATGCGTGAATTAAGTTGATGTCGTCTCAAACTCAAATAAGAATAAATTCACGTAAAAATGGGAATCTTATGCCATGCACATCAATCTAACTCACTTTTCACCTTGACTTTATCAAACTAGTGTAATACAAAATTTAAACGTAAGAATTTGGGAAAGTAAAGATATACCTGAAAATAACAGCCATTATGAAGGTGATGGCTGGGAGAACGTTGGCAGTAGCTGCTGTAAAAGTTGCTGATGTATACTTCATTCCAACATAATACAAGTTCTGATCCAGCACAGGCCTGATAATAATACAAAAACGACAAATAAGTTAAAATTTTGTGTATTGTACTGTCTAGTCGTGTTTGTTTAATAATGCAAATATGGTCAATTGAACTATATTATTAGGTGGGTATTTGGTGGAGATTAAAATTAAATTTTAATAGATTGTGATAAAAAATTTTGAAATGCGTGGTTGAAAAGTTGTGGGACCCAAGAAATATGTGATTAATATTGATTATTTGACTTTGACTTAGATTAAAATCTGATTTTAATACGAAACAAACAGGGACTAGATGAAAATCTTGTAAGGTGGTGCAGAAGAGCAATATATTGTAGTAAATAAGCGAAGTGATCAAGAAGATTACTCCAGGAAACCAAGCAGCATTATCTTCAGAAAGACTGATAGTGTTAGCTTAGGCCTTATTTTCCTGCAAAATGACATGCAAGTAGCATGGTTACACACACACACAAAATAAAGGAATTTATATTATAAGGAAAAATAAAATTAGCATGCATGCATGCATGTATGTATGTATGTATGTATGCACATATAGATGAACGATTGAACGTACTGACCTTTCGAGAAAAAATGCTAAAGGCGCAAAAACTATCGTGGCAAATGCATGGCGGTACACGACTAGAATCCAATGACTGAACCCATGCTTGAAGGAAAGCATGGTGATAATGTACATTCCGGCGTAGCCGAACTGTAGAGACACCATGGCCAAGTAGGGCTTCATCTTAGAGAAAGCCGTACTCGTAATCCCCCATGAAGTTTGCTCTCCCATTCTCTCTCTCTAATTTTTCTTTAGACAATTGTAAATGCCTGAGATACACAAAATGGGAAGATTAGGGCTTTTATACACAATTCAAAAGAAAAAAAGAATGAATAATTCTTGTGCATTGGGCACTAACTCTATTCCCCTTTAGGATTCTCTGTCCATCAAATTCAAGAAACTAGAATCTTTCCACTAATTAAAATAATCCTAAAAGAAAGATAATAATAGTTTTCCATGAATCTCCACCACATGTTAAATATTTTCTAGGTTTAATTTATTATTGGTTAACTATTCAACCTAAAAGATTAGTTTGAAATTAATTCTAAACATGTCTTGTCACTTACGTGTGGTCATGTTCATTTTCTTATTGAGCCCCTGTTTGACCTGTGCATAATTTTCCTATATAGGTGACAATGCGATTCGAGCTCAATTTTTTTTATTGCTTTTATCCTATGTTGAACCACTCATTTATTTATTAAAGAAGCAACCCACTAAATTAATTTTATTATATATTGCAAAATGACCACCAAATATATTTATTAGGGTTTAGTGCAATGTGATGCATGTAGGATTGTGCGATGATGAGTGGACACCTTTCTTGAAAATGCCATGCATATTTATCTTGTTTATTAGGGACATGACTAATTATCTTTAATTGGATTGGATGTTTTTCTTTATATCAATAAATCAAATGGTAGTTGCTAAGCCAATAATTATGTTGTCCTTATACATCATTCCAAAGTATACAAAAATTATTTGCATTCAATAGAAGTTTAATATTACGTAATAACGAGGTCAATAATTACATTACAAAGACTAAAATATCGAGTTTTTAATTACTACGTACCAATTAAATCATTTCCCTCATCACTTGCACGATTTTTTTTTTTTTTTTTGGGAATTAATATATTTGTACGAATTTACGACGATTCTCTCCATCTTTCTTCACTCACTTTCATAAAGAAAAAGATTTTAATAAAGTGGTCAACACATAGCTTGACGATTTAGAATTCTCTACTACTAATTCGAGGGATATGTCTTCTTTTTTCTTTTCTTTTTTTAGTTAGTTTGTACTTTTGATAAACTTTTTGTTACGTGGGAATTCTTCTTAGCCATACTTTAAATCCCCTCTAAAAAGAAATCTTTGGAAAGGACTTCATTGATAATTTCGTATTCTAAATATACAAAATTTTAAATACTTAAAAACTCAAATAATATTAATGTGGACGATCCCACATTGTACAAACAACATCATTCTATATTCTTTGAGTTTTACTTGGAAAATGCCCTATGTACAATTCTAAAGAAATGTCTATTATAAGGATATCGATAACTAGACGATATTGAACAATATAATAAATAAATATTTAAAATTTTGACATTTTTTAATACTATATATTAAGTACTGTCCAACCCATTTTATTTTTTTTCCAAATATACCGATTTTTAGCAAAAAAATCGAACTCAATAAGATGCATCGAAATGTTAAAAAACATAGAAAATTTGATAAAGTAGAATATTTTTAGAACAATGGAGGAAAGAGAAGAATAAAAGAAGATATATCCAACTTTCGTTAAGACTCGAGTTTAAGTTCGAAATAAATTAATATATATATTTTTTTTTAAAAAAAAGAGAGATAAAATAAATATCCACGTACCGAATTTAAGAATTTCCCTTACTGATTTTACTTTATGGAGAGTAGAATATTGTTAGGCATATAATCATTCCCCATAAAATGCGAATGGAAGTAGCAAAAATATGCCCCCGTTTGTTTCTCATTTTTTATTCATAAAAATGAAAATGCAACTGTTATTCATCACATCAAGCCATCAATTTTGAATGTGGAGCCCAATAACAGCTATATTTTTCATTCTCATTCTATAATAATGTGCACCAAACGGATTAATCAAAATTATACTAATATTTTAGATAAAAAAATTATTGCTAAAAAGTTATTCTTACTTTTCAAGTTATAAATAAATTCAATTTTTATTTAAATAAAAAAAACTCGGCCAAACATGGTAAGAGTACCTTAGTTAACAGTATCGGCACTGACTCCGCACCAACTGCCCACGGAATAAGTTGACTCTCATAGTGGAGTGATATTCCGACTCATGCGCTATAGATGGCAAAGATGAGATGATTCATAATCAAACAATTATAATAAAATAAACTTTATCCTCAATATATTCGGGCCCGTTTTATGGGCCATTATTTTGAAAAATAGAATTTTTAATAGTGATTCTTAAAGAATGCGTAATTAAAAAGTAAGGAAAAAATTTAAATTTACGTACGAAATAATGTACGATAGAAAATGAGAATTAAAGAGTTTTGTTTTAAATAGAAACAAACATGGTCTTGATATCATTTAATTATTTGTTATATTTAATGAATCAATACTAGAAGATCATTCGAAAGACTTCATGTTAATTCACTTTAATCTATTCCTTCCGATGTTCGCAAGTTGAGCTAGGCTAGACATAAAGAATCAACACATACATCAATACGCGAGTTGAGTCGACAAGGTTTATTGCAAAAACAAGGTTGAAAGGGAAAGGAGATTGTCGTAGATCGTAGGTCAACAAAAATATTTCGTTACAAGTTGACATGAATTTATGGTACGTGACAAAAAAAATCCTTATACCAATTTCTATTTTCATTTTTAAAGCTCAACGAGAAACTATTATTCAGAACGAACTACCGACAAAATAGAATATAGAATGCAATATAACAAACAAACTGAATCATCAACTGAAGTAGCAAAGATTTGAGTTCATTGACAATTTTATTACTATTTTTGAATATAAAGAGACACCAACCATAACTAAAACCTCGTAACAATTATGCTACAATAAATTAGACAAAATTTATGATTATATCTCGAAGAATTTAAGATATGACGTTCATGCATATGGAAAAGGAGTATTAGTTCTTTACAAGCTTTAGAGTATTTGGGAGACAATATGATGGAACAAAACTTAGTGCTTTCGTGCTAAGACTCCAACGTCGAGTTTGGTAGATTCCCACCACACAATAAGGAGTATGAGAATGAATTGCCACAAAAAAAAACACTAGATTATTCTTAATAAAGCTAAATTCATTTGCGTGAATTTTTCTCGTCACTCCATTCGCTTTATTGCTTTGTGTAAGAGCACGATAAAAATCTATGTGTAATAGAAATATGCGGCTCAACTTTTTTTAAGCTACAATACCAAGAAATAATTATAGTGCATTATGCAATAAAAATACGATATATTTAATGCTTATTTTTATCCTATACTTTTTAAGATAGTGGTTACATCGAAATTCTGTTCAAAAACTTCGTCCAAAACTTGTATGGACAAAGGTTTTTCATAAGCAATAATTGGAATTCTCTTGATTTAGAGAAGTTCCTCGAGTAGAAAGAGCTCGCGAGAAAGCTTTAATTATTTTCTCTTTGAAATTTTTATTACTAAATTATTCGTAATATAATTATATTTTTTTGTAATATCTTTGTTAAAAAAGGCCAATGAAATTCAGCAAACAAAAGTTTCCATTTTTAATAATTTCTAAGAAAATTGTGAATCTCTGATTTGTTATTATTCCAGACTTAAAATTTGATCTTAATTTGACTGAAAATAAGTTATGAAATGACTGGAAACTGAACTAGGAAACCCATTCTTGACTTATCAGTACAGATGCCGTGTGTTGATTCAACAAGTTGGAAACATGCGTCGGCGTTTCTTAAGTTGGCTTATTTTTTATTCTTTCAAAACCTTTTTTTTATATACTTATTTTCAATCACACATTCACACAATAAAATATTTTATATTAAATTCAAAAAAAATTCATATTTTTAACCACACATTCTCCAAAAAATATTATTTAAAACAATATTTTTTTCAAAGAAATAGCCACCAAACAGGGCGAAATATGACTAAACACGATAATCTACAAAATATTTAAAATTAGATTAGTTGTATACTCATTGTGTAGGATATCTTGACATTGTTTGATGTAGCAAAATCGCGTGCTATCTCATAGAATTTAAACAAAATTGTCAACCAAAATTGTACATGTAGCAGGATTGAAATATTTATACTGAACAATATTTCCAAATCCAATTAATTCGGGTATTTCTTTTATTCCAATCAACTCGAGCAGAGCTAGAAATTTATGTAAGAATGAGATAAATAAGTAAATAAATAATTTTTTTAATAAAAATTAAAAATAAATAAGTTATTTATTTAGAAACAAAGTCCTATAAAATACGAAACCCGACAATTTTGTTTCCAAAAACAATAAAAAAAAAGGGAAAATTACCCAAAAACTCTCAAGTATACAATTCAAAAACAAAGGACAGAGTTTTAAATTCATTAATCAGGTGTTAATTATGAATTATTAATTTAATTAATATATGTACCCCTCCCGTTATTCTCCCCGTAGGATTTTCTCTCTCCTCAAAACTCACAAATGGATCATTCAGCTCTCTCTCTCTTTTCTCTCTGTTATTCTCTCTCTCTATTAGCCTCCACAGCTCCTTCCAGCTCTTTTGGTAAATGCAGATCCAATCCTGCTCTCTCCCACTTCGCCAATAGAATTCAAGATCCAGATCTCGTCCCATCAAGTTCCTGGTTAACCCACTCAATGGACTCATTGCACTGCTCTCTTCCACCACTTTCTAAGTCGTCCTCAAACCCTAATCACACATCCCCGAAACCTTATCCCGCTCAATTCTCGGCCGTTTCCTCCTCAAAATTTCGTTTATATCAAAATTAGTAGTTGACAATATAGTTTCATCATAAAATTGGGGGATAATTGCAGCAACAGTTTCAAATCTTTCAGATTTTTGCGCACTTTATCCTAATCTTTAATTTGTGCCAGCGGAGGTTCCAAACCTTTAATAAATATACGACGAAAGTCCAAATAGATGTTTTCATTTGACCATTAGTTTGATCGAAATAGTGAACTTTGACTCATTTTGACAAAATTGAAAATGGCAAAATTGTAACTTTACAATTAAAGCATTAAATAAATAAATTAAAAACCAAAAAATCAAAAATAAATTTATCACCCCACCTCATCTCATCTCATCTCCTTCTTCTTCCCCAGTCGTCATCGTCGTCGGAGTAAAACCATCACAGTTGGGGATCCTCTGCTACCTATCGCAAGCTAAAAAGGCATCCCCAAAACCCAAAATTTTCTCCCTTAATCCATCTTCTCCTCCACAAAATCGATCTACGGGTTCTTCTATACTCGCTTCCCCCTTCCAAAATCTCAAGTCTCACCCTGTCTTTTACCCCATTCCAACACATAAAAAATTCAATTTTTTCTCCAACAAGGGTGTCCTTAAAAGTGCTGAATTTTACCGACATGTCTAAAATTGAGCAATAATCAATAGGTTGAAGGCTACAATCTGTATCCACAATCTTACACAAACCTAGCTGGTCATCGATCCCACCTTACCAAATCGATGTTACATTGTTTTAGTTAATTAATTGAACATTGTGTTTAAGCTTAGCTATGGAGAGGAGGTGGAGGTGGAGGTGAATGGAGACGGCTACGCGTAGATCGATGGGAGGTGGCAGCGACAGCGACGACGAGAGAGCCGAGGATGAGGTCTGTGAGGATATTTGTGGGGAGGATCTGGCAGCGGCGAATCTGAAATCGGATATTCGTGGAGGATGGCGAGGGAGATGTGGATGAGGTCTGTTTATTCATGTATACACCGGATCTGAAATTGGGTTGGGGGATTCATTTGGTTGAGAAGGTTCAGATTAATAGGGATTCATGAAGACTAAAGTGATGATTGAATCGTGATGGTTAGGATTCCGACGCGGTTGTGGTGCAGTCGGCACAAATCTGACGACGGTGGAAGTACCTGCACAGTGCCGGCACTGTTGGCTGGGGAGAGTGTGTGTGTGTTTTATTTATTTTTAAGTTTTTGATTTTTGGGTTTTTAATTAATTTATTTAAGTTTTAATTGTAAAGTTACAATTTTGCCATTTTAAGTTTTATCAAAATGAATCAAAGCTCATTATTTCGGTCAAACTAACGGTCCATTTGGACCTCTGCCGCATATTTTGAGCTAGGGAAGGACCAAGTGCCATGGCTGGGGAGAGAGTGTGTGTTTTATTTATTTATTTTTAATTTTTGGGTTTTTAATTAATTTATTTAAGTTTTAATTGTAAAGTTACAATTTTGCCATTTTCAATTTTGTCAAAATGAGTCAAAGTTCACTATTTCGATCAAACTAATAGTCAAATGGATGGATTTGGACCTCCGCCACATATTTATTAAAGGTTTGGGACCTCAGCTGGCATAAATCAAAGGTTAGGGTAAGGTGCGCAAAAATTTGAAAGATTTGGGACCGTTGCTGCAATTATCCCTAAAATTCGGGATAAGGTATAACTTGTTATTTTGGGTTGCAGTGATGATGGGTTGTGGTGCTGACTTGCAGTATGTACAAATTTATTTGTGGTGATCCTCTGTGACCAAATATGTGTTAATTGTGATCACGTGTAACAAAGCCTATGTTAATTGTGACTATATGTATTGTGGGTTGGTCTGCATTATGTGCAAATTTATTTGTGGTAACCTTCCGTGACTAAGTCCGTGTTAATTGTGATCAGTTGTAATCAAATTTGTCTGTGTTAATAGTAATCGATTGTGAGCAAGTTTGCCTGATTGTTTGTGATCAGATATGTCTTAGCTATAATTCTATATGGCCAAATTAATAGTGATTTGGTTACACACAATGACAAATTAGACTGACCTGATTGCAAATAGTTACAAATTTGGTTATAGTTAATCATAGATAACACGTGTCTAGTAACAGATAACACAATTAGTTACAAATCTGGTCACCCACAATGCACCACTACTGCATTTTCACCTTCATCCATCCTCTTTCATCATCATAAAAATAAAAATACCAAATTCC
>CAIGRN010194420.1:0-23354 GCA_903798345.1 Fraxinus anomala | reverse complement strand
GAGAGCAGTGCAATTTTGAAAAGAGCAGAAAATCAAATCAGAAGAAACAAACAAAGTGCAAATTGTTTGTTCTTCTTCTCTTTCGGAATTAATTTCAGATTTCAATGACTGACCTAGTTCTCAAAACTCGATCTTTTCCCCTTTTGTGCCTTTTCCTTTGCTTAATATTACATGTAAGAATCAATGACCCGTAATTTATTCACTTTTTTGCTCATAAATATGCATGTAAAACTTTGTTCTCTTGGTATTAATGCATTTATAGCTGCTTTTAAGGTGGGTTTTGGTGATACTGTTTGACACCTCAACATCCACTAAGAACTACTTCTTAATTATATGGGTTTTGTAGATCATGAGCAGATCTTGTTGTTTCTAGCAGAATAATTGGGAATCTTTGTAAAATTGGGTGACAAAGTAAGCAAAAATAAGTTCAAATTTTGCTTCTTTTCTTGTGGCTTGAGGTTGTAAAGAAGTCAAAAATGTAGAATCTCTCTATTATATTCGTGGAAGTAAATTTTTAATTTTAACTTTACTCTGCATCCGGACTTTTTATTATTGTATTTAATAATGGCTCACTATTTATCTTAATGAGAGTGGGAATAATATTTTTTGGAGGGTTTGTAAATTTTACTTAAAAGAGATGAATGGATTTGAATGGATCTTTCTATTTTTGTTTTGGATTAATGAAGATAACTCTGGCTTGTACAACTTCTGGTGGTGTGTGTTTTCTTTAATGTGAATTTGTTTTAATTTTTTCCTCTCCGATTTCTTTTTTCACATCACAGACTTGTGGTATCTGAATTTACATCGATCATGCTCGTGCTTATGGTGATGGAGACGATTGCTTTCGTAAAGGAGTCCTGATCCTCATTGAATAGCAACTAGTGTTGGAATTGGTTTAGTGATCCGGTTTATGCATGTCATATGCCTCCTTCATTATTGAGGGTTTGTCTACCGGAGGCCGTTTAATAATTGGATTGGTCACAAGCAGTTGAGTTAGCACGAAGAAGATAGTGATTTCTAGGTGTAGGTGATGATTAAAAATATACTCAATAGGCTCCCCCGGAAACAGACCAAGTTAGGGGATAATCGTGATGGAGGATCCTCTACTTGCTCTTCAAATTCTTCTACTACTTCGAGAAGCAATTATTCTACAAACTCTCGGTTGGGAAATTCAAATGCTACATCTCTTTCAGGGATCAATCCAACTTCGGATTCTGGCCATACATCTAATTCAAAGGTGAATGGGAATGCAGTAGTTGCTTATGAGGCACTGCCTAGTTTTAAAGATGTTGCTAATTCCGAGAAGCAAAACTTGTTTATCAAAAAGCTGAATTTGGGTTGTGTGGTATTTGACCTCACTGACCCGACGAAGAATTTGAAAGAAAAAGACATCAAGAAACAGACATTGGTGGAGCTTGTTGATTACATTACTTCCGCAAATGGAAAATTCACAGAAACCGTTATGCAAGAGATTGTGAGAATGGTATCCATAAATTTGTTCCGGGCACTCTCTTCTCAATCTCGTGAAAACAAAGTTTCAGAGGGTGTTGATTTAGAAGAAGAGGAGCCCATGATGGACCCTGCATGGCCCCATTTGCAAATTGTCTACGAATTACTTCTCAGGTTTGTGGCTTCACCGGAGACAGACGCAAAGTTGGCTAAGCGATACATAGATCACTCTTTCGTTTTAAGATTATTGGATCTCTTTGATTCAGAGGATCCCAGAGAAAGGGAGTACTTGAAGACTGTTTTGCACCGTATTTATGGAAAGTTCATGGTTCACCGTCCATACATTAGGAAAGCTATAAACAATATATTCTTCCGGTTTATTTTTGAAACCGAGAAGCATAATGGAATTGCAGAACTTTTGGAGATTTTGGGAAGTATTATAAACGGATTCGCGTTGCCATTAAAAGAAGAGCACAAACTCTTTCTCCTCCGGGTGCTTATTCCGCTTCACAAACCTAAGTGTATACCAATGTACCATCAGCAGTTATCTTATTGCATTGCGCAATTTGTTGAAAAGGATTGCAAACTTGCTGATACTGTCATAAGGGGCTTATTGAAATATTGGCCAATCACAAACAGTTCGAAGGAGGTGATGTTCTTAGGCGAGCTGGAGGAAGTCTTGGAAGCAACTCAGCCTCCTGAGTTCCAGCGCTGTATGGTTCCTTTGTTCCGCCAGATCAGACGCTGTCTTAGCAGTTCGCATTTTCAGGTTCGTTGTTTACTAGGCTCAGCATTATTCACAGTTTTTTTCTCATCGTGACTCTTTCAACAAGTTATGATACCGAACCCTGTTAATGTTCGGGGACCACTTTTTGTTCACCTACTATATAGACATCTAAGTTACAAGTATCAAATTCATTTTAATAGTTGTCATTACTGATTTTGATGCCTTTGAACTAAGAAATTTGGAAATTTTTACTCCCTTAAACTTAAGTTTGTTGCTTTCATCCCAGGGGTAATTGTAAACCGAGGAGCTTATTTAATAGAAGTATTGAAGTTTGAAGTCTGGGGATGCTAAAATATCATACGCTTTTTTTGCATTGTAATCACTAATTGTAAAGAGTAAACAAATACATGACCTATGGCAATGGGCATGCTCTTTGTACTTTAATATTGAAACGAAAACATTGAGTTGACTGGTCAAAGTAGGACATAGAATATGGTCACATGGTGAATTATGTTTTAAATTGAAAGCTTCCATTTGTTAACTGTATGTTCAATGTTATAATATCTGCTGAACTACTATTTTTCTACTTCTGTTGCCCTACTCTCTCTCTTACTAATTAAACGTTATTTATCACATGAAACATATTATTTATTTATTTGTTTGAGCCCCATTTTTTAGTGTAGAATGTATTTTGGAATAGTAGATTGATGGAGAATGTGTGATTAAAAAATAAGGAAACGTGTTGAGTTTGTATGTAATATTATTTTATTGAAGAATGTATGGTTGAAAAGAAGAGAAAAAAATGTATTTTGGAAAAAATGGGAATCAAGGGTTTAAGCAATAAATTAAACTAATTTGGCAGATTGTGTCTGGATTCAATTATGAATCCAGCAAACATGGTAGTCATTTTTAGTATGTAATGGGTTGACTCTGACTTACATAAATCTTCTCGTAGTTGTGTTTTTCACGTTCCTGCTCATGCTAAAAAATTAATAAATAGGCTTTTAAATAGGAAGATTCTCTGATTCAAGTAAAGCTTTATTTTGATAATTTCCCATCCTGCTCTACCATGATTCCGTGGCTTACCCTGAACTTTACCTCAGATGTTGTACTTATGTCGTAGCATACACTTGATTGTGTTTCAAAACTTAGTGTTAAAGACAGGTATTAGGAAACCAATGTTACTGAGCTACTAATAAGAGTGTATTTGGCTAAGCTTAAAAGTTACATTTTTAAGTAACTTTTTTGCCAAACATGTTTGAGCTTTATAAGAAGTTACCATTTCTCCTTGATATTATTAGTGCAAATTTTGTTTTAAGTCTTTTCTTAGTTTCCAAAAAAAGTTACTTTTTTAAGCTTAGCCAAACATGCTGTAGTTTAGTTTTGCATTCCATATTTTGGGAATTGTAAAAGGTTTGACTATAAGTGATTCCAATAGTAGGTAATCACGGAATCTTTCTAGACAAAAATATGAACTCTAGAATAAATTGGTGTACCATTAGGTAGGGTGAACAAAAAAACCGTCAACGTGTCAAGCTGAACTGAAATCACGGTTTTGAATTCATTGGTTTGGTTTCAATTGATTTAAGTTTTGACTGTTTCAAAATCGACCTAAATCGTTTATAAATGGTTCGGTTTAGGTTTTCGATAATTAAAAACCGCTTGAAACCAAATCAAAATGTTCACCCAATTTTTATAAACTTGCTAGTCGGCTTCTATTTGCTCTTTAAGAAAATAATAATTTATTTATTAAAATATTTTTATTATCTAAAGAATAAAGTGCAAGCTTAAATTCTATGGTTGAACCTTGTATTAATTTATTGGTTTAAGCTTTTTGTGTGACAAATATATTAGTATTGTAACTTTTATGTATAGAAGGTTTCAATTTAAATGTTACATTGAAATTTCAAACCATTGTATTTATTTTTTCACTTGTTTGAAATATATTATTATGTCGCTAAAACCACAAAAAAGGGTTTGTTTTGGAAAATGAAATGGTTTGATTTGGAAATTTTCAAATCGTATAAATTGGTTTGATTTGAAAATATTTCAAAAACCGTCCAAACTGAACAGTCTTCACCCCTACCATGAAGTATTGATTGGATGCAATTAAGTTAATTAGACATGCAATTTTCCAAGTCCTTGATTATATTTGTTGGTATTATGAAAACAAATTGGATCGGATCGGTTGGTCCAATCTCGGCAGGGAGGAGATGTTAAGCAATCAAAAAGATACAGGAGAAGAGGTGCTAGAAAACTGGGAACCGACCAATAAGGTTGTCCAGTCGTGTTGTAAATCGTAAAATTAAATTGCAAAATTAAAATCCCCTGTTAAAAAATTGCTGAACTGACCGGTTTGCAATTATACCGGTTTATCATGTTCATAATTTAAAAAATTTCAACTATATTAATGGGCTTATGCATTGCATTTGAAGTCCCAAATGGATATCTAGGTCAAGCTTGCTGCTTTTATTGGATGCACCTCATCCAACACTAGAATTGACTGTGTCTTGTGAACCTGGTTGTGACTTTCAATCCCTTGCTCCACCTCTTTCAATGCTTTAATCCTCTAGTCATTCCCACTTAGAATGCCAACATTAATCTTTCGTTGTGGGATGAAGAGAAATATCTAATTGTCTAGAAAAATCAAATGAGTAATGCACTTTTGATGAAGAGAAATATCTATTTAGTACATTTGGTGTTTAGCACTAGTCTAGTTGGCATCATTTATGTCATTAAATTATAAGTTCAATTAAATATAAAAATTTATGACTTATTTAATTGGACTTATGATATGTTGACACATAAGCTGATATTCAATATCACTGGTGCTAGATAGCATTATTGAAAGTGAATTTTATGTTTACCTCATGCTTTGTATTTATTTGATTGTGGGCCCAAGCAAAATAAATTTTAATGTACACCTCAATCTTTTCTTTTATTTGATTTCTAAATTCAAATTAAGATGCAAATTAACAAACATGTATCTATATTTACTTTGAAATAATAATATGAAAATTTAAAAAAATCTATTGTTATAGCATTTTATAGTTTGTGTGTATTTATTTATTTATCGCATCCAGTTTGACCGCTGTTCAACCTCGGTTGAATCTTTTGACCTTTGACCTTTTTCAAGTTGATGTCCGGGTTGGTTTTTAAAATATTGGTATTTATTGACTTATTAATCCTTTCTTATTGTCATAGAATATTTATTTTCAATTTTAACCTTCAACACTAATAAACTTCTAATTATGTATTTTTTACTATTATGTTATATTGAAATATTGATTCGCACTCGAGAGTCACTAAGTCTAAAGTCAAAGATGCTTAGAAACATTCTTAAATTTCCCAAAACATCCCTGTTGGTTAAAATATTCTTTTTTCTACTTTGTGTAGTTCAAACTTGCAGTTTTATGTGAAAGTCAAGTTTTAATTTCTTTTTTTTGGTCTACTTTTTCCGTTGATAGTTCTTCTTTCATGTTCCATGTTGATCAATCGAAAATTATAATTCAAATAATTAAATTGGCCTGGCATTGTTTTAATTTGGAAGTTTAAAACTTCCAATCGCCTAATTGGATATTTGTGTGTACATATAATCTTAAAGGTTCTGCATCTCTTATCAAACATCATGTGTAGTGTTCTCCTATTTAGCATGTTTACCTAACAAGGCTTCTGATCTCTTTGTAGTCTCGTTTTAGGTATATAAGTATGTTTGAGAGTTTTAGAAGAGGGGTTTTAGTTTAATGATTATTTATTGTATACTTTACGAAGTGTGCTTTTGGATGTATTGGGAGTTTGGGACACTATGTAATGTACAAGATTTTAGTTTCTTGTCTACTTTTGTCAAGTATTATGTAGTCTACCTTATCGTAAACTGTCAAAAGTCATTTTGTTCTGAAATAAGGTATAATTACTAAAGCTACGACAAAAAGGGAACACATAATTGGTTTTAGCTATGTATATGGCAACAGGCTTAAAAATGCTATAGATTGTGGTGATTAAAGGGGAAAATAATCTCCTTTCTCTGACCCAATCAACAATGAATATTACTGGATTATTGGATTTGTTGAAGTTCCTATCCCCCGACCCCAGTTTTCATAATTAAATCTGATGGGTTTATATAGATGACAAGTTGTTCTATAATTGATACTGCTTGAAACTTCTGTGCACTGCAATTGGTTTATATGGCATTTTAGAGCATAGCTTTTCCTTGATGATGACTGTAAATTATGATACTTCTTAGCCCCTGTTTGACAACCATTAGTTGGGGAAAATAAAGTTTTGAATGGTGATTTTTAGGAGAATGTGTGGTTAAAAAGTAAGGAAAAGTTTTGGGTTTACGTGCAAACTATTTCATTGTGTAAATGTGTGGTTGAAAATGAGTGTAGAAAAAAGAGTTTGAATATAAAGGTCATCAAATTGGAGGCTTATTAAAGTTCTTTTAAACAAAAAAGATGGTGATATCTCCGTTTTCATGCTGTACTATTGTTTCTGCAGGTGGCAGAAAGGGCTTTATTTTTGTGGAACAACGATCATATCGAGAACCTTATCAAACAAAACCGTGCAGTTATACTGCCAATTATCTTCCCTGCATTGGAAAGGAATGCGAAAAATCATTGGAACCAGGCAGTACAGAGCTTGACACTGAATGTCCGGAAGATATTCTCTGACACCGATCCCGAGCTCCTCGAGGAGTGTTTGCTCATGTTCCAAGAAGACGAAGCACGAGAAGAAGAAACTCGTACGAAACGAGAAGCGACATGGAAACGATTAGAAGAAATTGCTGCAATGAAAGCTTCAAGTAATGAACCTGTGCTCGTCCCTAGAAGGACAAACTCAAACACATCATCAGGCTAGAGAATTTCTTAGCTTATTGGTATATATGTTATTCAGATGGCTAGAATGAGCTCAGAGTTGGAACTATTACCTGAGAATTTTACATCGTTTTTGCCTGCCTTCTCGTGCTTCTTACTTTTGGCCAGCCGGGTTACGCCAGAAATGTACATATGAACTTGGGTGACAAAACTAAACTACAGGAAGTTATAGGTCATGGAGGAAAATTGTCATCAATATTGGTCTTTTCTTTAGTTTTTAGAATGATGACTTCTGCAATCAAGAAATTTCTGGTTAAATGTTTTTCAACTGATTTTCGTTTATGTATTCTGTAATCTGCAATTTATGTAATGTATTCTCTATTAGTTTGAGCCCCATTTTTCACAAAAAAAATACATTTTGCAAGTGTTATAATGGAGAATGTGTAGTTAAAAGTTATAGAAAAGTTTTGAATTTACGTATAATATTATTTTATTGAAAAATGTATAATTGTAATGAAGTCAAATCGTTGTTTAAAATTGTATTTTTATGAAAAAATGGAGGGTTTAAATAGGGCTTTATATGTGTCACCATAACATGTCAGACGAGGAATTCATTTCTCTGAGGTTGTCAGAAGTTGTACGCTATGACTTTCTTATTCCATTTCATGGAGTACAAACAGAAAAAAGCACCACCACTTTACTGGACAGTGGACACTCAGAAGAACAGATCATTCCTGCAGTTCAACGGCTCCAGTTTACTTGAATCACATGGAGTACCTTGCACGGACACATCAGAACAAACAAACAGACGGCGCAAACCTGCGTGTGAATCTATCTGAGGAATTTTCAATATTCATCCTCAGTTTATTGTCTAGTATTAAATTAGTCTCGAAATTTTGAAAATGAGAAAATTAATCCTCAAACTTTCATTTTATTTCCCTAATTGGTCATCAATGGTAATACCATGCAAATTTCTATTACATCATTACGTGATTCTCACATGTTCAATTTTATAAATTTAAATTAATTTGGGACGGTTTGAAAATTTGAAGTAATTCATGATTTCACAAAACTATGCATGATTAATTGTGATGATCGGTGGTCCCTTGATTTATTTTTTAATGAATTAAAATGCATTACAATTTTATTGGACAGTGAATCGAGAGCTCATTGCCACTTAAGTTAATGATGATCCCAACTAATAATAAATAAAAGTGCTCATTTTTACAATATTTAGATCGTTTTTATCAATTTAAATGGATACCATAAATATAATAAAACCTTATTTGATATGAGATTAAAATCAGATTTTTAGTAAATTTTGACAAAATTTGATGAATTGTGTGTTTAGAAAGTTGTATAACTCATTAAATACGTGATTAAATTAATCGTTGACTTCAACTTTAATTAAAATTAAAATTTAAATCTTTACCAAACATGGACTATGAGTTTGACATGAACTTAGATACTTATAATAAGTAGGAGACTAATGGTGAAATTCTTTAATATATCTCCTTCTACTATACACATAATCGATTGCACTATCATTACTCTCTCTCTCTCTCTCTCTCTCTGTACAAATTAATGAAATTTTGATTTCAAATTTTCGTAAATTCGGAACGAAAATCCAAATTATCCAATGTAAATCCATAAATTGGAACGAGTTCAATCATAGCTAAATTACATGCTTTTATTCTCATTTTTGCTGTCTGTCTAAATCAAATTATAGAAACAGAGTTACAGAGCGAGAGGGAGAAGAATTTTGTGTAGATACAAATATAATATACGTATTTTTGGATTCGCCGGAAATGCCAAGCATTGGGGTGAAATTATACAGCGTATTCTTCAAATTTATGCTAAAGCATCGGTTGCAGGGCCGATTACAGAACCCGGATAGCGATGTCGGCGGTGGAGGGAGTTTTGGTGTGACGTCACGGCCGGAGGAGGAGACGGTAGCGGCTGCCAACCCTTCGTTCACCGACGGTGTCGCCACCAAGGACATCCACATCGATCCCTTGACATCGGTCTTAGTCCGTATTTTTCTTCCCGATACTTGCCTTAATTTTTCTGAAACCCTTAACAAACCTCTGTCCCGGGTTGCCGGATCGGATCCAAATCTAAACGCGCACCGTCGGAACAGCTATGGGCCTGCGATTAATAATGTTTCTAGTAGTAATGGTGTAACGGTCAAGCATGCTCACAATCAGGATAATTACAGGAGAAATAGTTATGGATGTAGTAGCGATGGTGTTGGTTTGAAATCCGAGAGTGGGATATACAGAGGTTATAATCCGATGGGGAATAGTTTTCGAAAATTGCCGGTGATGTTACAGTTTCACGGTGGGGGGTTTGTGAGTGGGAGCAACGATTCTGAGTCCAATGATTTTTTCTGCAGGCGTATCGCAAAGTTATGTGATGTGATTGTGTTGGCGGTGGGGTATAGGCTAGCCCCTGAGAATAAGTACCCTGCGGCATATGATGATGGGTTGAAGGTACTGCATTGGTTGGCAAAGCAATCAAATTTGGCTGAATGTAGTAAATCATTGGGGAGTATGCGGGGTGGTGGGGCAGATTTGAGGAAGTCTGATGGTCAGTGGCACGTTGCTGATGCCTTTGGTGCATCAATGGTGGAGCCCTGGTTGGCTGCCCATGGAGATCCATCGAGGTTAGGCTTGATCACACTGACTTGTTTGAGGGCTATTGCTTGTTAATGCTGTTTTTAGACGTAGAAAAAAACTTTAGGGTAGACTTTATCAAGTTTGGGAATATATTACTATCAAATGAATGGTTATTAAACTGAGCTTGATTCTTGCTGTTGCTTTGTCTGGACGGCTTCTACTCTTCAGATTGTTTCCCTTTTAAGTAGATGTAAGTGTCCGTCATGAATTGACATGGTTGGCAAATTAGAAAAATAAAAGTAGTGGGAATTAAAATTCCTGGATAGTTAAATGAGAGATGCCGGATAGGAATGCACTGTGGAATGAAGATTGAAATATAACTTAAATGCAATAACAGAACCCCTTATAGAGTTTTAAAATTCTGTTTACTTAGTTGTTAATCTTTAATTCATGATATTTGCTCGTCTGCTACTTTTGTATATGAATGTTTATTAACTAGCTTCTTTCTCTTTGTTCTTTTAAGGTGAATTATTTGCTATTTGCTGGAACCTTCATTTGTTGATTTGTGATCAGCTGGTGGTTTACCCACTAATGAAGAATCATCTCTTTTTATGGTTATATTTTGTAAAGCTGCATTTGAAATGAAGATTAAGTGGACGTAATAGGGGTTAAACTAAGGAATGTGGTTTGACTTCAAGAATTTAAGGAGCATGCATGGGTAGCTTTGTAGCCTCTTATCTGACTAAATTTAGGATAATGCTTTTAAAGGAGTATGGATGTCCAATTATATTTGAATTTACCTTTTCATAGTGTCCACTGTTTAGTGTTGCTTTTCCCTTATATAGTTTTATTGACTCAAAAGCCTATCGCTAATTTTTCATCCTACTTGTAGGGAGCTCAAATCTCATGGTTTATGCACTTCAATGCCTTGGCATGACAAGACATGTCGTTGGTTTTATGGGTGTACATGTGCTATAATTTTTTCTAACTAATGCTAGTTGGTCTTACAAATATTTTATAAGCTTCAAGTTGCAGACTGCTTTTTGCTTGAGTAAATAATTGCTTCCATAAAAAGCTCAATTCTTAGTCTGAAAAATCATATGCACGTGAAATGTGAAGAAAATTAGAGTGAAAAAATGAGGAAGAGGATTCTAAGCGAATCTTTTCTGTTAACAATAATGAATCTGATTTCCTCTTTAAGAATTGACGAAGACATAACACACAAGTTTTGGGTACCAATTTGCTGAAAGTTATTTGTCTTAAATTGCAACAATATGGTGTTGAAGCGGAAGAATTGCCGCTTAAGTCTAGCTTGATAACTAGATTGATTGAGATTCTTTGTTGTATGTTGCAAAGAACTTGTTTAATGAGGTATTCCCCGCTTATATTTAAGATTTTAGGTTTTTCTTTCATTCCAATTAATTGGGTAATTTATTCTCAATCAGAAGGCTAGAGAATGTAGCATATAATTTGCAAACAGACACATATGTGTTAAGAACTGATGCAGCAATTTAGTGTCAGGCACTGTTGATCGTCCTTCATAAAATATGCCAACTAACATGAATATTTTAGGAATTGGTGCAGCTATGGAGCATCAACTGCTCGTGATCATTCTTTTTACCAGTAGATTAGTTGTAGAGGGTGTATGTCATAGCATTCAACGTTTTTCTCGAGAAACTGGTGAGCTCTTCATTTGGTGGAAGTGAGAATTGAAAGCAACAATTTCAAGGATAATTACCTTATTTATTTCATTCCATGCCTTTCGAGGGAATATTTTTCTCTATTTAATTGTCAAGAGTTAGGGAAAGTTCTTCAACTTTCGCACGAATTGAATTTGAGCATGTTTGGGAAGTGTTTATAAATGGTTTAAATTATAAATAGATAGAAATGTTTGATGAATAAGTTGGTAGTACTTGTAAGTCTCTAAAAATGTATGGATAAAAAGTGGCTTGAATGTTTATAAACCGTTTATGAACATGAGCAATCATAGGCTTTATCAAATCTAGCTTGGGTTGACTTGAGCTGATGGTGTCCAAATTTTATTTTTTTCCATTTTTTCCCATTATCCAAATCATTGGCTGATAATGTGGTACTGGTATCAGAACAATGAACAAGTGGCACTTGAATCATCTTCATGAGGATATCGGCTACTGTAAATTTATATCACTGGCATATTTCTATTTTTGTTTTACAAAATAGCTAGTTCTTATATCCAGTTTTACCTAAACAACTTTGAGATATTTAGCCCTTGTTTGGCCCCCATTTTAATGAGATTTTGGAAATAATGTATTTTGGAATAGTAATTTTTAGGAAAATGTGTGGTTAAAAAAGAAGGAAAAATTTTAAGTTTACTTGTAATGTTATTTTATTGGAGAATGTGTGGTTGAAAAGAAAGAGAAAAATGTATTAAAATTTTAATGGGTGCCAAATAGGGGCTTGACTTGTTCAATATGACTTCTATATGAGATAATCCTTTTAAAGTCTAAACTCATAAATAACTAATCAAACTACGAGAGGAAAAATTTTCATGGTATTTTTATCCTCTTCAATCCATTCTTCATATCTTGATAACTTTCAGATTTTTATCTTCACCTTTTCTTTCTTCCAATGAATTAATTTTCTTTATGTTTTCTTCTGTTAAAATACATCTCCTTCCTTTCCATCGTTTTCTTGATGTAGTTTGGTGTTCATGTTTTGAATGTAATATGGGGAAATTCTGCTCATAAATTGTCAGCGGTGATATGTGTCAGACTAATTCGCATAGTTATAAAGACGGTCAGCAGGTATACCCATTCTGTCATGAATTCAAGAATCTGAAAACATACTAGTTTTAAGCAAGAATGGCTCGATAGGTTTCACAGGTGAAAACTTGCATTGATTGGACAATTGAATGGTAAGTCTAATGCAGGTTTGGTGTGAATTATATCAGGTAAATAATATTAAGACTTTTATTAGATGGATTTATTTACTGAATGAATGAACTTTCAAATCAACTTCGGTTTTATTTGTCAAAAAAGATGAACGGTTGTCCATCATTTTGCACTGAGCAGATGCTATTTAGCATGAGAGCTGAAGATGGAAAAAAATTATGGCAAAACTGCCTCTGAAATATCTCATGGAGCAGCCTTTGGGGCTGTAACTTATTCTTCCAGAGCTATGCAAGCACTTCTGTATCAATTATAGTTAAACCAGAATTGAACACTTTGATGGGAAAGGTCTCCTCTTGTTGCCCCTCCCTGTGCCCAAAAAAGGAAAGGAAAAAGAATAGGGTGAACAAAGAAGAAATGCGTGTCTGGTGAAAATTATTATTGCAGTACAACATAAAGACTTTATTCCATTAAGTGAATTAGGAAGCGTTATGGATGAATTTACTGAATTTCCTATGCATGCAATTCTGTATCAATTTATCTCTGTTTAAGGTCCTTGTATCTGACCCAACGGAACCTTTCTGAACTACTTTACTGACTTGTTTTGACATATTCATACAGATGTGTTCTTCTTGGGTCGAGTTGTGGAGGAAATATTGCTGATTATGTGGCACGGAAAGCTGTAGAGGCTGGTAAGCTTTTGGACCCAGTTAAGGTGGTGGCCCAAGTTTTGATGTATCCTTATTTCATTGGAAGTGTCCCAACACATTCAGAGATTAAATTGTCAAATTCCTACTTCTATGATAAGGCTATGTGCATACTTTCATGGAAACTTTTCTTGTCCGAGGAGGAGTTCAACCTTGACCATCCCGCGGCCAACCCACTTGTTGCTGATAGAGGAGGGCCACCTTTAAAGCAGATGCCCCCGACACTGACAGTGGTGGCAGAGCATGATTGGATGAGAGATCGGGCTATTGCTTACTCAGAGGAGCTCCGGAAGGTAAATGTTGATGCGCCTGTTCTGGAGTACAAGGATCAAGTTCATGAATTTGCAACCCTTGACATGCTTCTTAAGACCCCTCAGGCCCAGGCATGTGCTGAAGACATCGCCATTTGGGTCAAGAAGTATATTTCACTAAGAGGTCACGAGTTCTCCTACTAAGTTAGAACACGACAACAACATTTGCAGTGTTTATATCTTGATGATGAAAGAAGCAATGGAACTCAGCTTGGGGATACATGCCTATATATATATTTGGTTCTTGAATACATGGTGCCACCTGGTATCTACTTCACCCTGTGTTTTATTTTTCCTGTAAGATAAACTTTTCTCAGATTAGGATTTACTCGAGTTTGTTATCTGTAATCCTATATGAGCTTAACAAGTCATAGTCCTAAATTCAGCAATTTTCCATTAGTCGAGATGTAATGTTTCACGAGAATGTAATGATACATACTTTTACATATCGGGTTTTCAAGATTTGATTTCCCTTTTGATGATCTTGTCCGTGCTTTGAAATATAAGCTATTAGACTTGAGTGTTTAAAAAACAAAGAGCATAAGTTGCTTTTGGCCTTCATGTTTTTCAGTTTCTTCAATTCGCAAGTTTTAAGAATTGTGATTTGGTTGTTCTAATTGTTTTCTAGGAATTCATAATGCTTATGTGTTCTAGTCGGCTCTTGAATCTAGAACTGTTTGTCGTTCCACTTAAGTCCAACAATTCACTTACGAGTTAATCATTGCATTTCTTTGGTTGAGAGAGCACAACTGCTTGAGATTGCATATTGTGCAAAATGCACTTTTTATACGAGTAAAGCTATTTATTTATCGTGATAATCACATCAGTCTATATGACAATGTGCAGCTCACTGCCACATAACATTGATAATGATCGTTACTCTAGATGATTCTTTTACATCAGTGACATGAGAAGGAAAGAAATATGATGATAATTTGACAGGACTAGCAGATGATCAACCATTGCCTAGTCTGCGCGGCCTCTAATACGAATATTAGCAGCGCGTGATGCCATAGCTCTCAAGTTAGCTCTGGCTAGTGCAAGTGAGTTTCTCTGCTCACTGGGGCCCCTAAAATCATCCATGAATTCTTCTCTTTGCAATCTCAAAGCAAATGCAGCATCCTCGTCCTGGCTTGGCAACTCTCTTGTCCTCCTCACACTAACATCTCTTCTGCTTGATGGGCGGAAGCTTCGGCTTCTCATACGATTTCTTCTTTCAGGGTCTCGAGTTTCTGACTCTGGACTATTCGAGGCATCAATAATTCTGCTTCGTACATTGTAATGACTCACTCTTGCTGGACTTTTCAGCTGAGATTCACTATTACTCGAGGGACTGGCTGCCTTCCTTGCCTCAACTTCTTCGGGAAATAACAGCTGAATAGTGTTCCAAAGAACTGTGTTCACCGTGCAAGATCTACCATTCCTGCCATATTATGTAAAAAAAGGCATCAATCCCTTTCTGCGAAAGAAATAAAACAGCAATTACAGTGGTTCATTATCAATATGAGACTTAAGTTCACTTGAGATTGCAAGTTTTTACTAGAACGGAGAAGAAGGTTCAAGATCACCAAAAATATCATCTTTATATGAAAAAAAGAAATAATTAGGACAACCTAATACATGCATCGAATACCCAATAATATATATCCTAAAAAAGTGTATAATGTGATTAGGGTCAACACAGCCCAATAGTTCAAATGCCAAGGGGCTCCGGCTAATTCAAGAAGTCCCTTGTACGAACAGGATTGCTAAGTGATATATACCTGATAAGATCTCTGCATTTTGGACATCGCTTTCCACATTTATCGGCTGCAGACCGCAAGCATTTTTTGCAAAAACTGCAGAATCCAATCCATTTGATTGAGTGTATTTATCAAAATTATATATGATGACAGATCAAAATAGCCATTTATTTTACTTTACCTGTGTCCACAAGGTGTGGTAGTTGGTTCGAAACATATGTCCAAACAAATCTGCCAAATCAATCAGACATTAATCCACATAGAAACAAGAATTTTCAAAAGGATTTTCTTCTGTTTCGTTTAAAAGGCCTTCTTTTGAACTAAAAAGTCAATTTTATGATTATTGGGTAGGGATGAAGATGAAGGGAATGAGTATAGGATATATTAAGATTTTAACGAACGATGAGGCTTGTTCATGATGATTTAATTTTTACCGCACAAGAAAGTTCTTCACGTAATCGATCAATGCAAGGAAGGGCTGGAATCGATTTGGATCCCTTAGTATCAACTTCATCATCCTCAGTTTTCTTCTCCATGTCTGCAGTAACTTTTGACTCAATCTTCTCTTTCTCGCTCTCTATCCATCACAATTCAGTACCAAAGAAACAAAAATTGAATCAGAATAAGTAAAAAAAAATCCTAACCCAATAATATATTATCTGAAGTAAACAAAAAACAAAAAGAAGAAATGAAAATTACCTTGTTTTGAAGTAGAACCATCTTCATCAAGATCAAGAACAGCCACCGGTATTGAAGCAGGACTCCTTCTCTGAGCCCTGCGTTTTCTAGAAATTAAAAAGAATAATAGTTTAATTCCTCAAAAAGGTAAAGAAAACACCGGCGGATGAATATGGAAAACTAAAATTATTTACATGAATCCCAAGTACTGTTAATACCTTGTTGAATTTGTTGGTGGGGTTTTGATATTCTGTAAATTGGAGCGTTTCTTTTGTTTGATTTGGCGATCTGGGGTGTCTTCAACAACAAGACTGGCGACAAGCAGTGCCTCTTCATCCCAACCGGCCATGGCCGCCACTGATCTGAACCTTGGGCTAAACAAAGTTTCGTCTTTCCCTGCATTTTCAACAGCGTGTGATTGTTTTCTTGGTGGGTCTTTCGGGTTTTGGGGGCTCGTGATTGGCTCATTTTCAGTCACCATTTTTAATTCTCTTTTAGGGTTCGTAATGTCAAAAAATTTCTTGGTTGATTCAGAGAAGCGTTAGGGAGGAAGGGGAGGAGGTGGGTTTGGTTGGGAAGCGAATAACGGTCAGATTTTTGAATGACGTCTATATTTTGCAATGGTAACGGCTAGTGAGGGAAGTTTGGTTCTATGCTTTGAGTGCAGCTAACATAGCGTGCACCTCTAATCTCCTGCCATTAAAATGTTTTTGCTTGATTAATTAATGCACATTCAAAAAGAATTTCTTGCCCTTTAAATACCTATCTGTCTCTAATTTATAATATTTGTTCACTTACATTTTGAGTATTGTCGTTCATTAAAATTTTACGATACTTAACATATGCTTAATCATCTAGCAATTGAAATTGAAATCTGGTGTTAAGACAGTTTTCATTCCTAAACTCGGGTCTCGATCCTTGGAATCGGCATTTCGCTTGTGTTGCCAATCCAATACATAGGCAGCAACCCTCCGATAGAACTTCTCCTCGAACACTTTCCGCACGTGATACTTGTAGTGATTTATCACCAACGTATTTTACTCATTTTATTGTACATTTTGCTTTATTTTGTCTATCATTCGATAATTGGATAGAATTTTACTCATTTTATTTCACATTTCACTTTATTAGGTAAAATTTCCAATTTGGAGATGAATCAAGCAAAGCGAAGCAATTTTGAAATTAATTTTGATAAAACGATGGAATCTGTCTAATTGGAAGATAAGAAAAGTTAATTGAAAGATTTCATAAATTCCTATAAACTTGTGAATCTGTCTAATCATTAAACAACTAATAGCTTTACCGTTCGTAGAGATGGAAAGATGATTGTAGTCATTCATTTTAATTTATGCATCCATGTTTTTACTTATTGAATTTGATCTCTTGACCTTCTTACCTCTTGTTTTCAATCGTTTTTTTGTAGTATTTTTTATTACCATTAATTCTGTTTATTATACTTATATTTAATTCCATATCGATCCGTCGATTGAACTAGTAATTCTCTAGTTGAATAAATCGAAATCACTAATCAAACCTATATCCAATCTATATGGTTGACAATTGAATTCAATTTTAGCTATTATTTTCATATATGTAATAGTGCAAAAAGAAAGTTCGACTTTAATAACAATGATATTGAATTGCTTGACCATTAACTTGATATTAGTAAATTTTATTTCTTGAACGAGTGCACCTTGTGATCCATAGGTATTATTCTAAAAAAGTAAAGAGTACTATTCCAATCTTATAACCATGGTCATACATGATCAACAAGAATGTATACCGTATGACTAGGGATATTAGTGGGCAAGTTGCTTGTCAGGTCGCACCCGATACAAGCTGAGCAGTGATTTGACTATGCGAGCCGCTTGTTGATTTGGCTAACTCAATTGAGAGAAATGTGTAATTTTTTTTTTATTTTAAAAACACTCGTGGCTCTTAAGTCGATTTGCACTGTTGTTGAGCAAGTTGTCTTGTTTTACACTAAAAAAATTAATGGGTCCGTCACTGGATCTTATAGAATGTGTATATAAAAATATAGTTTAAACAACTTATGAGTAATTATAAACTTTGACAAGCATGAATAGCCAAACAAGCTATGAAACTTATCGTTTTAAGGGTTTTGTACACAAACCTTTCACAAAAGTAACAAATTCATCTTCAACATTTTCTTTTAACACAATCCACGGCAACCATTAAATTAATTAGCAGAACTCATCATTCCAGCCATTTTGACCATTGAAACTGCATAAAATGATGAATTAATCCTCCTATTTAAATAAACAAAAATAATGACGTACAAAAGCAATATGTTTGATGTTTTAAACAGGGTTATATATATATATATATATATATATAAAATTTATTCTACTTTAAAATTTGATCAAAGGCTTGAGCTAGAACGAGTTATAGGTCGGTCCAGTCATCCCTTAAATCTTCCCCTGTGTTGTGGGGATGGATTGGGTTGCGGGGCCTTGGGGAAGAATATATTTCTCATTTATTTTTAAATTATTTCCTTTTTGATTTTTGACAGTTGTTTATAATTGTTTTAGGTTTGTTCTATTTATATTTCTTATGCTGCAAGTTTCTCCTTATTTTTAATTTAGTTGCTTTTTTTGTTTGTTTGTTTAAAGATGATGACAAATTGATTACATTATACCATTTCTAATGGGGATACAAGGTTCTTTTTCGCAAATTAAAGGACATATACTGCTCAAGATTCTTTGCCTCAAGTCAACAGAGTGTTTGCATTAATTTCTCAAGAAGAAAATCAGAGGAAAATTGGCCCTCAGGTAACATCTGGAATTGATCCAAATGAGCTGTAGCTTTTGCTTTCAAGGCCAATAATGGCAAGGGAATGATTCACCCTGGAACATATAACAGTGTTTCAAGGTTTGGAAATACTGGAGGTGGTAAGAAGAAGGAAAGACCTTATTGCACTCATTGCAATTTCCATGGCCATTTTATTGATAAATGCTACAAACTAAATGGTTATCCACCGGGCTATAAGTCAAGATCAAGAGATAATTCTCAAAATTATTTTAGTACAATCAAGTTAATCTTATTTCAACAACTATATCAGTTCCTCAAATTGAAGATAGACAACATGATCAGCAACCAGGATTTGGAAGTTTTGTGCAAAATCTCAAGTCCAATTTGTACCAACAACTGATGTCCATGCTGTCTTCTTATCTGGCTTCAAGTTCCTATGCAGCAACATCTGATCATAAAGACAACAATATCATCTCATATACTGTAAGTATATGTTATTCCATATTAGTAAATCCCATTTTCTCATCCAAAAGCAATTGGATAGTGGATTCCGGTGCAACCAGGCATGTGTGTTCAATTGCTTCTTGCTTTTATGTCAATGAGGACTTTGGACAATTCTATTGTTACTCTGCCAAATAACACACAAATACCTGTTAGATTGTGTGGTGATGTCAGATTAAGTCTTGATCTTATACTTCATGATATCCTATAATGATATCCTATTTGTGCCACAATTCAAATTTAACCTAGTATTTGTTAGTGCTGTAACATTTGGATCACATTTATTTTATGATCATTTCATCATCCAGGAAGTCAAAACCAAGAGGATGACCGGCAAGGGTGATAGACTGGAGGACTTGTATGTCCTTGACACCAAAGCTCTAAATTCAACTTCTAATGTTGATTATGTTTCTAATGCTTTTGAAAACAATGTTTCTATTCAAGTTTGGCACAATAGACTTGGTCATCTTTCATTTAGAAAGTTAGAATGTTTGAAAAATCAACTTTCATGTGATATATGTGTCCTCTTGCTAAACAAAGAAGGCTATCCTTTGAATCAAATAATCATTTTTCAAGAAATCCTTTTGATCTTGTACATTGTGATATTTTGGGGCCATATCAAGTTCCATCATACACGGAACATAAATCTTCTTGGCATTGGTGGGTGATTGTTCAAGATTCACTTGGTTATTCTTGTTAAAGTAAAAATCAGATGCTGCAAATTTCTCGATTCTTTAATATGATAGCAACACAAATCAATGCCAAAATAAAAGTTTTATAATGCTCCTAAGTTGGAGTTCACTAATTTGTTTTTTGCTATGAAAAGGGTTTTATATCAATTCAGTTGTGTTGAAAGACTACAACAAAATTCAGTGTTAGAAAGCAAGCACCAACACCTCTTAAATGTGGCAAGGGTTCTATATTTTCAATCAAGAGTTCTTATAAAATTCTAGTCTTATTTGTATTGGCAGCCACTTTTTTGATCAATAGAACACCATCACCACTCTTGAAGCACACAACACCATATGGGATCCTTAATAAGAAGGCTACAGATTACTCTTCATTTAGGGTGTTTGGCTGTTTGGCTTTTGCTTCCACCTTGACTGCTTATAAAACAAGTTTCAGCCAATAACTCCACTTTCAACTGATTTCTCTCTTCACCTTGTTCTTCTTCAATCACAAGTTTAGACTCAGTTTTTATAAATGTCTTTCTTCCCTAACATAAACCAAGCATTCATCTTACCTGCGACCATGCCTATGAAGTTGTATTGTGACAATTAGCAGCTATTAGCATTGCACACAATCCAAAGTTCTTCATGATAGAACAAAACATGTTGAAACAGGAGCTATTTGTATGCTATTTGTTTCAACCTCGTGACAAATAGCTAAGGGGCTGTTCTCTTTGTGTTTCAGTTTTGTGTTTTGAGTTTTGAATTCATTTTGAATTTTGTGTTTTGGGAGTGTATTTTGANTCTTTGTGTTTCAGTTTTGTGTTTTGAGTTTTGAATTCATTTTGAATTTTGTGTTTTGGGGGTGTATTTTGAGATTGTTAAAAATGTGTTCTTTTTTACATTTTCAAAAATTGTTTTCGAAAATAAAAAAAGGAAAACGTGTTCTCTCTCTCTCTCATCTTCTCTCTCTCTTTTTCTATGTCCCTTGTTTCTCTTGTTTTCAAGTTTGTTTATCTTGTTTTCAAGTTTTTCGTGGGATTGGCTTGAAAACAAAAACTTGAAAACGTCCAAAACGATGATTTAATCGTTTTGTGTACAAATTTTTTTTCGTTTTCAAAAACGCATTTTCGAAATAGGAAAGAGAACTCGTTTTCACTATTTTGAAGAATCGAAAACAGAAAACGATCCAAAACGGCCAAAGAGAACGGCCCCTAATATTCTTACAAAGGGACTCTTTAGACCTAACTATGAGTTTCTATTCAACAAGTTGGGCATGATAGACATCTACGCACCAACTTGAGGGGGAGTGTCGGGTAGTTAGGGTAAGTAGAACACAAAATAATTAGTTCCTAATTTCTAGGAATTAGTTTCTGATTTTATTGTTATCTTTTTTTTTTTTTCTTTTTAAATAAGGAATTAAGAACCTACCGAAATCTCCATTATAAGTTTATGTAATTAAGGGATTTCAGTTACTAGAATTTTGGGATTTAATGACAAATTTGTTGTCATGCTTCTCTATATATTCTAGTGTTTTACAATAGTCAAATATTAAGAAGAATTGAGATTATTTCTTCTAAACTTACAGATTTTACAGTCACTTGTAGTTTATGATTAATAGAGAATTTGTTATGAATGCATCATCCAAGATGATACTGTGGTTATGAGATTGCTAGAGCACTGAATGGATTAGACATCTAGTTTTCATGCGACAATGTCTGAAAAATCATAGGAATAACTAATTGAATGGAAACTTTGAAGTTAGTCCTCATGGCTCGCAAAAATGTCATTTCTATGCAGTTGCTATTACTGAACTGGTGTTTCAAGGAATGGTTATCACAATTTTCATCTGTTTCAATGGTGAAGTTGAATTTCGATGATCTAGACTTTCCAACTTGAAGTTCAAATATGAATGTCCTATGCGCATAAAGAACTTCTTCAGTGAAACTTTCGTATTTTGGGACCCGTCAGTGCATATTAGCAAATTAATTAATGATAAGTGCTAAGAAAAGAAATTTTACTGTAAGCTATGCCATAGCTTCTGTGGCAATGATGTGACCTCATTATCTGTTTTTTGGTAATCAGGTAGAGGTTGAAGAACAATGCTTGGTTTACAATGATTTTGACAACATTTATTTCAACCAATACTTTTTTTTCCACAACCAACATTGCCAATGTTGTACAAATACATTGTACAAATAGCACAATTCAGAGGTTGAATATGACAGTGGCAGTGTTTATAATTTATCACCAGAGTACTTGAGGATATGTAGTCCGGCTGTTGACAGTAAGATTAGATCAGTTGGAGGTGAAAAGGTAATCGGATTGAATTTTTTTCATTTCTATAACATCCGTGTTGATCGAATATTTGCTATAGAGTACATTTTCTCGGGACTGCTTATTGTAAAATGTTTCATATTGTGACAGCAAATTTGAAGTCACGCTTGCAATTTTAGTTACTGCAACAGCAATTCAGTTACACTTCTGAGGATTACCCATGTGTCACGAACAAAATGAAATGATTATTAATGTGTTTGAAGTTGGGACTTTTTCATTGCTACTTGTCCATCATCTCTATGGGTTACAATACCAACTATTTGCCAAATGATTTGATGATAAATCTATTTTGGTTGATGGTGATTAAGACACCCTTTGTTCTTGAAAAAGGTTATATCTGGGCGGCGTTTTGTGGGAATCATGTGTGCAGAACCTGTAGGGAACTATGGGGTGAGGTATTATAATCTTATTGATTAGTGTTGTGTGATCGAGAAATTTTATTACGGTATATTTCATAATTCTATGTGATGGCCGATGTAGATTGTTATTTGATGACTTGCACAAGACTGGGAACTTTACATGGGATTAGTTCTATCATCTTGGGTGTAACAAGTTCACTCTTATGAGAAAGTACATTGAAACTCTAAAGAAGCACGGACTGAGCCCAGATCCACCAAGAAGGAAGTGATTGGAAAAGTTATCGTGTAAAAAACCAGTAAACACATAAGTGACGCTGTCCAATCCACAAGGAGCAATGTTGGTTTCTCGGAAGAAGCTTTTTGGAATCTGAATTCCCTCATAAACTTGATAAATTTGACACATTCCAACATACATGGCAGGTCCATTTCGTAGATCACCTGCTCCATGCCTGGAATCGTCTCAGCATATTTGGCTAAGCTTAAAAGTTACTTCTAAGTAACTTCTATGCCAAACATGTTTTAGCTTTTTCATAAGTTACTTTCTTTTGAGAGTTTTAGCTCAAAAACTTACTTTGAAAGAAATTTGTTGACATACAAAAAATGTAGTCTAAATTAAATAGCCCAAGGAATGAAGTCCAATTGGGGAAGTCCAAGACAAATGCCCCAATAGAACCATTGATGAATGTAATGGAGGCCCAAAAACAAAGTAACATCATCGCCCAAGCTTACAAGACTCCTAGAATCTGAGCGAATAGAGTCCCTTATGGTCGTCCAGAATAAATGAGTCCGTTCTCGTCCAAACCT
>CAIGRN010194418.1:0-21046 GCA_903798345.1 Fraxinus anomala | reverse complement strand
CCACCCCGGGAGAGTTGATGCGGATATCACCGATGCGTAATTTTATTGTTATTGAGCTTAATTAGTCGAGGTTTAATTTTATGTTTATTGGATTTTGTCATTTATGCTTTCTATTATTGGGCTTTTAGTAGTGGGTTGGCCCAAACCCCATCTTTAGCTAGGTTTTTACTATTTATATGATTTTTATATTGTAACTTAGACAGTTGATGAATTGATTGAATAAAATACGATTGGCGGCTGACTCGTTTCTTCTCCCTTTCTCCTTCTCTTTCTCTTCTCCCGGCTTCTTCCTCTTCTTTCTCTGTTGATTTCTGCTTTGATTATTTAGTTTGATAATAGTTCCATATTGTCCTGCATCACCATGCACTGCTGTAAGCCACATGTTGAATCTTTTAATATTTGCCATTTTGCATCAGAGACGGAGAATTCATGTTGGAAATTGATGGACAGGTACTAAATATGAGTGGTAGTGCTGTAGACATGGTTGTATTAGTCTTTGTACAGGAGGCTGGTAATGGAGGTTTCCCTTGAAGATTCTTCATTTATTTTGTTCTTAAATTTCTTACTCTTGGTTGTTGTAGTGTTTGTTTTGCTGGTGATTTTGTTTGACTAGTCGTAATAAGTTTATAGTGGTGATGGTGCACCGCTGGTGTAATTTTAGGATTGCTTGCTAAATGAGGGGGATGATGAGAAAGGGAAGAGTTGACTCCTTTTTTCTTTTTCATTTGTCAATTGACTACTTGCACACATGAACAAGAATAAAATGGAACGTAATGGAGAATCGAAGTCTCTACTGAAGATCCATGTCAAACCAGATAATTCAAAGGAAACAGACAAAGTACTTGATATCTAGTTGTCTGGTTGCTGTATCCATAATAACATAATGTGCAGGTTCTAGGTGATTAATATAAATTGTTTGGTCTTAAGAGGAAATTTATATTAATGATTTGCTACAAGAATGTAGGCCCGATAATGCTTTATGATCTATCTTTTGTCTCGTGTACTAAAGAAGCAATGAAATTGATGCAGTACATCAATACTACAATTAATAGTTTCCTACTACAATTATGATTCACCTTTTCTAGGAGTTTATCTTTTCAGTTGTGTTTATCTTTTCTAGTTGTAATAGGTTTTATCTTTTTATTCATATTTCTTGTTTAGAATATAATTTCTTTTCTTTATTGATCCAAATATGATTTCTAATTTCTTTTAGATTAGGATTTTATTTTTACTATTTTCCTTATATTAATAGTATTAGGGAATAATTTTGCCTATAAATACAAAGGCGTTGTTACACTTTTTGGAAGACATCAATTATTATTCTATAACATACAAACAAGTTATTCCAATATCCTTATTAGTTTATTATAGAATTCTTATTACTAGAATTTCACAAACGCTTCCACACCAGAAATTCACCATCATCTTTTCTTGCACTGTACTTTTTTCTTGGGATGCATAATTGAGATTAGTTGCAATATTAGGATATTTTGTCATCGGAAATGCATCTCTGATTGATTTTGTTCCACATGGATTTTGGAAACAGTAAAGGGGCTACAGTTTTAGCTGTTGATCGCTGTAACCTGGTCTATATGTTTGGAGAGGTTTGCTAGAATTGTTCAGAGTTAGTGTAGTAATCCTCATTGCTTCTGGGATAGAGTTGTGTTTTTGGCATATTTTATGAGCCAAAACTCCTGGGCTATTTACTGGGTTAGCTTTATAGGATGTCTGTAGTAAGAGGGAGTTTTTTTTTTTGTTGTCTTTTTTCGTACTTATCTTCTTCTTGCACTTGCATGCCCGAGAACATATTGTCTTTACATGTGTTTCTTTTTCACTGTTGATAAGTTTCTTGTTTACGTTAAAGAGATATTAAGTGAATGGAGTTGGCTGCACATATGCTAAGGTTTGAGAAGCACATCTGTTGTGGTTGGATTTAAGTAACTTCTGGTTGACATTCTGCAGTGACGTGATCACTTTCCTTTCGGTCTTCCATTAAAAAGAGAATATTAAGCATCCATTCTGGTATTCTAATGTGATTCTGGTTTACCATTGAGTTCGTAAATTCACATGAATTAAAACACTGGCAACCGGGAAAGCTACATTTTGGATTTAGTAAGCCTATCTCTAAAAGATGTGTTCCAGAAAATACACCTTTTTCTTTGAATCTTTTTTCTTACATGATTTGAGTCTTAGTTAGCTTTTGCATGTATAGTGTCCAGTACTAACTTTTGATTTCTCGCCATCTTACCATGCATATCAGTTAACAAATGGGCAATTGTTATTGTTTTCTTTTGTAATTTGCTGTGCTAGGTAGTAACGACATTAACCTTTTGGCACCATTTTTTTTTTACTCGTCATTGAAAAGTTTCTGGGAAGTTCTTCCACCCCCTTTCCCTCCTCTTTTGCCACTTTTGAACCTTGATTTTTTTTTTCATATGTAGATATCTGAAACGAGGGGTGAACGATAAGGGAAGAGTTGCAAATGACGTTGAAACTGAGCAGATTATATTTGAGGATGTTCCAGAAGGGTTCCCTACACAAATAAGTTCTGTTGTCCAAAACCGTGGCTCAATCCCTCTATTCTGGTCACAGGAAACTTCACGCCTGAATCTTAAGCCTGACATTATATGTATGTTCTAGCTACTATCTTGTTTTTTCTGTCTAAAGATTGAATAATTATCCAAATACTTTACAAACTGATATTTATTTTACAGTGTCAAAGAGGGACCAAAATTATGAAGCTACAAGACTTCATTTTGAAAATCTTGTTGAGAGATATGAAAATCCTATTATTATTTTAAATTTAATTAAGGTAAGAGAATTTTATCTTGGCTTTTGTACTTGTGTCATGTGAACAGGTTAATTCCTTTTTTGGTTACATATTGAAGTTGTTAAGCTTAAAGAATGAACTTATGCACCACCTAACCAAAGCAAATTTTATCAACAGACAAATGAAAACAAGCCTCGAGAATCTATTCTTCGCACAGAATTCGCTAATGCAATTGAAGCTATTAATAAAGATCTGTCTGAGGAGAATCATCTTAAATTCCTTCACTGGGATTTGCACAGACATTCTCGGAGGTATCCATTGTTCTATTTCTAAAGACATGCTGATGCTAGTTTTTGTGAAATATCTGATCTTTTTTCTGTCTTCTTTTTCTTCTCCTGTTCTTCGCTTTTGATCTTCCACCAGCAAAGCTACAAACGTTTTGCTACTTTTGGGGAAGGCTGCTACATTTGCATTGACACTGACAGGTTTCTTCTATTGTCAAGTTACACCAGACTTGCAATCAGAAGGATTTCTCAAATGCCCCTGTTTTGAGTGAGTTTTCTCATTCTATTCCACTCTCTTTGAACAATTTTGAAATGATTTATATATTGTCACTTCATAAGAATCTTGGTCACTTGGTCGTCTGAGCATATTTGATTAGATAGAACATTAAAACCTGAAGAAAACTTGTGATAATTTGGTAGCGTAACATTTTACTGGAATACTTTGGTACTTGCTCAATATCATGATATCTAATATAGAATTGCTAACCTTTTTCCTGGCTGTCAAATTGTGGCTGTGATGTTTCTTGGGTTGTCAAATGAATGCTAAAAAAAAAAAAAATTTAGAGCCTTTCTATCTCATAATGGATGCTCGCTTTTTTTTTTTTCTCTAATTGATAGTAATTATTAATTAACATTTTATATGAGAAGACAAGTTGTTGTATTACATATATCTTTCCCCCTGAAGCTGTGTAAAATTTCTATCCATTAACTTACCAAAATGCTTAGATACCATGGTCTTATATAGTAACATTACAGTTGCACTATTGCAGTTAGTATTTGGTGAATAAATGGACTGGATTTGAAAATTTGTGTTAGTATGAATATGTTGCTGAAAGGAGAGTTTGCAATGTTTGTATGCAGTGTTTAAAAATTAACGATCAAGCTTGCTTCGAAGCGAGTCATCCAAAGAGTGCGTTAAGCACTGATCGTTGGGAACTTTTGGAAGGTGCATGCCTCAAGGCTTGTGAAGCATGCACTTCTGAATTATTCAATCTGTTTACTTTATTTGTTCAGAATTATTTGCTTTAGCTGTGGGCCTACAAAACATTAAAAGCTTGTGTTTTCTGATTGACCCACTTTGTGAATAGCCCACTACCCACAAACTAAAATAATAGGTTTATAATAACCCAAGGGTACATATTCAGTATTTTATATTTTGTTAGTTTATCTGTGTTTTGTTTGCAGGTCTCACTTTAAATAGTTCTATTGTAAATTGTCAACATTGTTTATGCTCCTTTATAGGTTTATTGTTATTGTTTTGTTTCTCTTTCCATTTTTTGTCTTAGTTTATATGTTTGTGGTGAGGCTTATGCCTCAAAATGCCTTGAGGTTTATGCCCTGCCTCACAAAGGAAAAACGTCTTAGTACCCAATTTAGCCTTTTTAAACATTGATTGTGCGATGCAGGAATATTGTTGCACCTAGCATGTTGGCCACAAGATATTGCGACACTGAAAATGAGAAGCATAGTGTTGATGAGATTGAGGATTCAGATAGCTCAGACAGAAAATCTAGCATTTCTACTTGTAATCCTGCTGTCAAGTCACCAACGTTTCAAAGGGGAGTTCTCAGGACAAATTGCATAGATTGTCTGGATCGCACTAATGTGGCGCAATATACATATGGTTTGGCTGCTTTGGGGCATCAGTTGCATGCCCTAGGAGTATCAACTTCGACAAAGATAGACCTTGATGATCCTTTGGCTGATGAATTAATGTGTCTCTATGAGAGCATGGGAGATACTCTTGCACACCAGTATGGTGGCTCAGCTGCTCACAACAAAGTAAGCCACTTTGTAATTCTCATAGAGTGAGTCGATACATTCTTAAGCCATTTATGTCTAACTGGTGTATACAAAATTAATGTAATTTAATAAAAGAAACTATTTTCTTTGAAAATTGTAAATGTAGTTGAAAATGTTCTACCAGTTTATTATTGAATGTCATGTCTAAAATTTGTGTTGCAGAAAATTAGTGATTTCTACTGCCAATGAAAAGTCAATTTTTAGTCTCCTCTATTCCATGAGATATGGATTCACCATCAGTAATATTTATCTTAATTTAGATATGTACAGTGGTTTTTCTCTTCAACACAGCGAGTCTGAAAAGCCAATTTATGTCTAATCTGTTGCCGGAAGTGTTCTTCCATCTGTGGTTCGTAAACTAGTTAATTCATTTAGTTTATCAAAATATTCAAACAATTTTGACATTTAGACTAATTTTTGCTACAAGGGCCCCCCTGCCCTAACAAATTTTGTGCTACTGGTGATACCCACTAATGTGAGGTGAGAGTATGGTTCTTATTGTTTTATCTTGTTACTTTGCAACTTAATGTTTCTTTTAGAGTCAAAATCAGTTTGTAGTCTATCACAGGGTCAGCGCAAAAATGTCTCTTGGTGAATATACATATTGTCATTCTTTTGTCGTAGCTCGAGATGACATTCTAAATATTTATTTAACTCTTTTTTCCCTTTTTTTTTTAAGATTTTCTCTGAGAGAAGGGGTCAGTGGAAAGCTGCAATCCAGTCCCAGGAATTTTTTCGAACTCTACAGCGTTATTACAGCAATGCGTACATGGATGCAGAGAAACAAAATGCCATTAATGTGTAAGTTAGTAGTGGTAGCGATCTTACTTATGCTTTCTGAATTTTTACGTGATAGAGAAGCTCTGGATAATGAGATGGATTATGTGGGGAGTTAAGGAACATTCCAATTTCAGCCAGATTTTCTTTATCCTCACTTGAACATGTTTCAATAGATCAAGAGAAAGTTTTGTCTGTCGTTTCAAAGACTTTTCTTGTTTAAACTACATTTTTTTATTATTATTATTATAATTTTTTATTTCAAGATCAAATGATGCAATCACTGAAATTAACGGTTCCTATGTATTTGAGCAGATTTTTGGGGGATTTTCAACCTCAACCAGGTAAACAGGATGTGTGGGAACTGGATTCTGACCAACATTACAATGTGGGGAGATATGGGCAATCAAATATTGATGAAAATAGAAGGTATGGTGGGAGATAGTTATCTGTGGAAATGCTTATAATCTCTTTTACATATATGGCAAAATTTACCCAAATTTTCACATGCATTTTTTGCCGAAGGACTTCCATAACTTTCTGCTGAAATGCTTATAATCTCTTTTACGTATATGGCAAAATTTCCCCAAATTTTCACATGCATTTTTTTTCGAAGGACTTCCATCTGACTTCTAGATTGCCCAAGTTTTGATGTGTTCAATAAGCTAAGCCTTTGTTTGATCCACATTATTTTCAAAATACATTTTTCTTTTTTTTTTTCAACCACTCATTCTTCAATAAAATAATATTACATGCAAACCCAAAACTTTTCCTTATTTTTCAACCACACATTCTCCATCAATCTACTATTCCAAAATGCATTCTTAAGAAAAAATGGGGTTCAAACAAGCTCTAATTATTTATGTTGGACCATTATATGTATTCGGGTCAGGGTGAAATTGATTTATTTATTACTGGTCCAAGATGTACTGCTGGAATTGTTGTAAACAAATTTTTAGGGGACTAAGATATTTTTGTGATAGCTCCGTAATTCTTTTTATAGCTGTGTGGTGGTAAGATGATGTTCATTTGTGTTTTCTGTGTCTAGATTACTTTTTAAAAGATCATGGTCAGATGGAAACATTCTTCGTGAAAGTCACTCGCCCACGTCCACTTCAAATGTCAATATGGGTTTTTCTAGTGCTGAATTATTAGACAAACCAAAAAGAGAAGGCAAAATACTTTCTGAGTCAACACCAGTAATATCAGCTTCTGAAAGTGATGTAACATATTCAAGGTACTCTGTTTTTCATACTGATGTGTACATATATGCTTAATTTTTTTCTGTGAATTTTAAATAAGAACTACCAATTTTGTATGTAGTATGTGCTGCATTAATATTTAATGCGTCCTCTGTTTGGTCAAAAGGGTGGGAAAGTAGATGGAACAGAAAATGTGATGTATAATTTTCCATCAAAAAGCACCTATTTGCCTCTCTCTGTTTTGTTGATAGGATAGAGATGGGAGAGAATTAACTTGTGATATTGGGGGGTGATTTAAGATTGTTGTGTGTATGTAGGGGGGTAGGGTAGACTCATAATCCACCTTATCATTTCCTCCTGAAAGGGTGGAAAAATTTAGCCCTTGTTTGGGCCCAATTATTTCCAAAATGCATCTCTCTCTCATTTTCGTCCACACATTTTTCAATAAAATAATATTACACGCAAACCCAAAACTTTTCCTTATTTTTGAACTTCTCCATCAAAATACTATTCCGAAATGCATTGTGGGCAAAAAATGGGGCTCAAACAGGCTCTTACTATATACAATTTCGTACTCATAATTTCCTCTTTCATCTTCTTCATCACATCAATACTTCGCAAGGTGCCTTTTAGGACTTCAAAGCTTCACCATTTTTAGATATAACAAGCCTGTCTAATTGAAATTCTTTGTTAGACTGTCAACAGATGACCATCAAATTGTAGCTCAAAGCTGTCTGATCCTTGGACATTGATTATAATCTAGTTTCAAAGGTTTGATTTTTCTGATTATACTGAAATGCACTTGAAGTTGGGAAAATTACTCTTCTTTTTAGCTTCGAGGACTGAGATCATAATGCTTAAACATTTTGCTAACAACTATTAAAGATTATGGATTGAATTTCCTGTCTATTTCTTATCTTCGAAGGTGAACTTATTGCATTGTCTACATCTACATTGGAAACTGCTCAGTCTCTTCTGTTTTTCCTTGTAGCTCTTTGGTATAATATTGATTTTCTAACATCGACATGGGAGGATGAAATCTCATCTCTTGGACGAGTAGCTTAGGAAGGCATCAACTATTGTTGTTTACATTATCAGGAGGAGAAGCTGGGGTCTATTGCTCTATAGTTGTTTTTTAAATATTGACCCGGAATTTATTATGTGAATTTGCACAGTTAGTGCGTGCTTATTTCAGTATAAATTATATCAGTTTACAGGATACAGACTTGCGTAATTTTAGAATATAATAATGTACCATTTTCTTATGTTTGTTTCATTATCTGCCATCTTGTATTGGTCTAGTCTGACAAACAAGCACACAGACACACACACCATCTCTGAAGATGGAATGATTTCACCTAAAGAATTTAAAGCCGGAAATGATTCATCGAAATGTGTCTTCTTTTGGTATCAAAAGATCCTTGGCTAATCTCTCTCCATTTTCACGTCTGCAGATACACCCGTTCAGTGCCATCTGCGGAGGCAGAAGTGCAAAGAGATGGCTGCCTTGAACATGAAAATGGAGACACAATTGACTGTTCAAACTTTGTTGACTTAGATTGGCTTTCCTCTGGAACTTTATGTGAGGAAGAGTTGTTGGAAAGGTAATCCTATTGAGAGTCACTTGAATTTCTTTTTTCTTAAAGATACTAAGGGTGACACCTTCTTGGTGCTTCATGATGGGAGTACTCTTTTCTAGAAAAATGAATGATGTTACTTTGTTTCCCCGCTATTGGACTTTCTTGAAAATATATGACACATTGAAACTTGCTCTTTCTCCTTTCTGTTATTTGGCAAGCAAGTTCAGTTTGATTTTGATCCATTATTCCTTATCCATATTATGTTTCTTTTCTTTGAAAGTATGTACAGGTTTCCTTTATTTATTTATCTTTTCTGTGAATGTGTAATTTTTCTCACTCATTGCTTACATTTGAGGTCCGTTTGTCATGGTTGTGGTTGAGGCCTTCTATTCCTAGCTCTCATCACTCTCTCTCACTAGTGCAGTTGAAGATTGTTGTTAATATGGTTCTCAATGTCTATTCCCAAATCATTTGAATATATGTTGCTTCCTTATTTTAGCCTTCTCCAACTAATCCTCCATAATCTCATTATTTCAGACTTTGTAGATCTATTGTGTCTAGTTGCTCAATTCAGCTAGAGACAAAACCAGGAAGGGTTTCTCATGTCTATTGCATGAATTTTATTCTTTATAAGATCATTTTGTATTCGGTGAATGCCAACCCAGCCTTAATGCTAGATTTCTAATTCAAAACTATTCTCTTTTCCCATTATACGTTTCATTTCAATGAAAAATAAACTCTCATTATTTTCAGTGTTCTCTAGGGTACACTCAGGATATTTACACTTTAAAAATGCACACAAGTTCTTTAAAATATCTTTGGTTTTTTGACTGTTGAATTTCTACACTATTGAAATTTGGAAGAAACTTATCCTCTTCTACAGTTGTGTGCTGTCCTTAGACATTGATTAAAGTACCTCACTTGATGTTCTACAACTTTGTTGGATGATGTAATATGAAATTCAAGTTCATGTCTAGGAGTCATTTAGCTAAATTTTGGACCGGATTGAGTTGAAGGAACCTTTTTTTTCTTTTCCCTGGGGGTTGTGGAGGTGGAGTTGGGGGTGGGTGAGGGAGATAAGTATATGAATACTTGGAGTTTCTTTGAGGAAGCTAAAGTTCCATGATATTTTATGGACAGGTCAATGCTCTCTACCTCTCCATTTGCGATACTGTCATCTGAAAATGTCATCAGTGAAATGGTTGGGGAAACAACCCCGTCAGCCAGTGGATGTGGATCTAGCAATAGTGTAAGTTCCATTTTCCATCAATTTCGTAGCAGTGCCACAATTACATATTTAGTTGAATACAAAAGCAATGCAAAGACGTGTGATGAGTTAATTTGTAATGGTAGTCACACTATTTTATGCTATCATGGTGCGTAATTCATATATTTCCATCAGTTGTATTGGAATTATTTAAAATTCGTAGATGTGCTAACTCGTTGAATGCTAACAATCAGAAAATGGAAATCCATTTATCAGACATGTACATGTGGGAGGGTTAGATTTTACCTACAAGTGGCTTCTTTACTTTTTATTACATTGCTTTGATAGGAATAAAATAGCAAACAAGTAAACTAAGCACATTCACGTTTTATAACTCGCTCTGTATGACCATTATGGGTTCAGAATTTTGGATTTCATGTATCCCACTTTATGAACAACATACAACCTAGAACTGTTTATGAGAGAGTATATTTATAGAAAGGAGAAAGTAGAAGTTTCTGAATTAAAGTATGCAACTAGTTTCTTCACTACTGACAATGTTGCTATTCTCCCCTTTCTGATTGAGCTCATTCCAAATGCATCTGTGCATTGTTGGGGTGGGTGGGTGATCTCACAAGTTACAACAATTTATCTTGCACCAAAAGACTAACTGTTTTGCCCGTTATTTAAGAGACTAAGAATGCTCTTTCTCTTCTTTGTCGATAAATATTTTGGATAAACAGACATTGATATTACCTTGTTCTCCTGTGTAACATTTGTAGGGAAGGCAGCAGACTGAAACAAACTTTTCTTATAGTGAAGCCCATAACTATGAAGTTCTTGAGGAATTTTCAGATAGTTTCGCTCGGTGGATAATGCACGGAGAGGCAATCTGCCATTGAGGTTTTAATTTGGTAACTGCACTGTTATCATTCATACTGCTCCAGATTTACGTGATTGTAGGTTTCTTGGGAGATCCAAGTAAAAGAGGAAAAACAAAATATATTGTATCAATATTTTTTCGTTTGATATTTCTTTGGAGAGCCACCCTCTTGTCCTGCCATGTGATTTGTAGCAGTTAGTGGGAGCACAAAAACCTTGGTGGTAGCGTGATATCTTAGCATGAAAATAATAAATAGGCAGCGGTTTCAAGATTCTTTCCGAGCCTTTTTTTACATTAATTTTCTCAGTTTTATTTTATTCCCACGTAGTTCCTAGAAATATAGGTTTCTATGTTGTAAATATTTATTCAACTCCGGAAGCTCCACTCTTGTTGTAATAGTCCATTGATTCTTTGCATCTATTCATGGTTTTAACTTTGTGAGAAGTGATAAATAAGTGATATTGCCAGTAAGCTCTTGACCAAGGGGTCATGATACTGTCTAAGTTGACTTATATATTCAGATTCTTATTTCTTGGGCAGCCTTAAGTTTCACTGAATTCACCAATCTGGATTCTAGGTGTGAATTCTGCACCAATTCAAGGTGAGTTCCACGAGCAGTGGGTCGGCTCTATATGCACACGTGGTAGGAGACATCTTGGAAGTTGGATTCCTCACGACCCCTCGGATACCGGGTAAGAGAGAGAGAAGGAGTGGGTGTGTGGACTCACTCGGCGTCTCAAGTGTCGTGATTTGAGTAAATCTCTACTGCGTGTATATAAGATTGTTCCGCTGAATGTTTTCTCGAGTTCCAAAGACTTCTGAATCAATAACACTGTCACTCAATTTGTAGTTTTATGTTGATCACTGAAATTTATTTGTTCCAAAGTGATTTGTAGAGTTTGTTTTATGTTATTATTTCAGTTTGATCACGTTTTATTTTTTATTTTATTTTTTCTGAAGGAAACTTCCATGTTTATGCTAAACTAGATTGTTTCGTCGGACATTCTTTAAAAAAATTTAACAGGTTTTAAGTGAAGCAAAATGCAAACTTCAATGGAACTTTTAACTCTTGTTTGATGGCCCTTCTTTTGAGTAAATGGAATTTTGAATAGTGGTTTTTTGAGAATGTGTGGTTAAAAGATAAGGAAAAGTTTTGAGTTTACGAGCAAAATATTTTATTGTGTGAATATGTGATTGAAAATGAGTATGAAAATTAAAGAGTTTTGAAATAATAGTTGTCATAAATCAGGTGACTAAAACGAAACTTGACCATAGGTCGAGTGATCATAGTTCCCGATACCGATTTCCTTAGATCTTACCGTCCAAACGATTCTCGTATGCTAACGTGCAGAATAAGCGTAGAACCTCCAATTCCTTCACAAAATCAAACCATTTAAAACATTTCAAGACTGACACGGGGGTAAATAATAAATATGCATTGATCCAGTTGGTGGAATAAGTGATTTAAATATGAAATTTAACTATCAAAATTGACGAAAATCACCTCTAATCTCAATCACATTAATTAGCGAAAGAGCTCGAGGCAAAAAGACAGGAGTCCATCCATGTAAATAAATTAAAATTGAAATGGCTTGAAAACTATGAATCTTTTTGTTAGGCAATCTCTCAAAAGTTGAGAGTTCGTAGGGATGGCAACGAGACGGGTATGAGATGGGTTGATCATTTTCACTCATGTCCTATTTTTGTCACATTCCTCCATCTCCACACCTGATTAAAGCGAGACGGGATCGGGATGGGGATGGGGAGGGGAGGGGTGGGGTGGGGTGGGGTGGGCCATTTATCGCCTCATTTATTTTTTATTTATTTTACTTTTATATTTTTTATGTCTTTAGTTCGTAAGTATTAATATATTTTTACTCTTTTTTTTTTTTCAATTTGTTAAAAATAACTTATGTTCTCTTTAAAACTGATGATAAATCTTTGTTTTTGTTTGATAAAAAATTTAAATTTGAAATTAAAATTAAACGGGGCGGGGACTATAATTCTCGTACTCGTCCCGTATCCGCTTCGGGACAATGATTCATGTCCCTATCCGCCCAGTTTACTCAGTAAGGTGAGTAATAACCTTTAATTTGGGACAAGGTCTCGCAGGTATCAGGTTGAACATATTTTTTTTGCCATTCTTAGAGCCCGGGGGTTGACATTAAAATCTTGTACTAGTTAAATATGAAAATAATATTTTATATAAAGTTATTTTGATTACTTCTTGTAACAAGATTGGTCTTCTAAGATAGAACATTCCATATCATATCAAAGCACCAAAAGTTCAATCTAGTAGTTTGATTTGTCAAAACTTACAGTTCTCAAATTTTAAGATTAACATTTTCAAATGAGCGACTAATTTAACAAAGCATTTTATGAGTAAAACGCCTTCAATTAAATATAAAAACGATAATCTCCATATAAGGGTTAGAAATCGAAATTTTCTTTTGTAATTGAGTATTTTGCTAAAGAAATTTAAGTAGAAAAAAATAAGCGACTCAACCAAAAAAACAGTTTAGAAATTCAAATTACAAAATAAAAATTTTTCGAATCAATTTTCGATAATGTTATGTTCCTAATGGGGAAATAACTAAAAGTATACTCTAGGCAAAAGATTAAAAGATAAAGTTTTGAGTTAATTTCAGTAGTTTTATTAGTTAGGAATATTGTTTACTAAAATTAGAAGATTGTTATCCTTTGAACGTTCATTTGATATAAAGATGATACATAAAGGGAATTAGGTTTACATTTTCGTTACGACTTGATTAATATTGAATTAAAGGATAATGCATGTTGTACATAATTTTTGTACATAAAAGGGTACATAATGTGACGCGGCAATCATCTAGTAGTTAATGTGAATGTGTGAAATTTGAATTAAAAATTGTATATTTGTTACATGTAAATTATGTGGATCATTATGTGAAAATTTATGTACCAGCAAAGTCCTGAATTAATTACAGATTTTTCTCCCTCCTTTCTCTCTTTCCTAAATATTCTAGGACAGGTGAGGAACACTTCGCTGACATTGGTACAAGTATTTGCAAGCATAATCATCATCTTAATTTTGACGTTTTCCCATAAAACATTATTAACTAATCACCTGATTAGTTCAATCTATACAAGATTATACTGTGTGGGTTTGTCCTTGTCATAATTCATATATATGTTCATGCTTAATTTACTATCCGTCAAAGATTGGCTTAAAATACTATTGAGAAAGGGTCCCTTTGATCGTATTTGTCAAACACTTTGATGTTTAAGTCAGTGACAACATTATTTATAGAAATTAGGGAGAACATTGTTCTTTGGAAAATTCGGAGTTTCTTTATTGAGAACTATCATTTTTTATAACCAGTGGAGGTCTTTTATTCTTATGTCATGATTGAATCATACTATGCTCTAGATCAAAAGTCGTTTCATTTGTGTTATCAGGACATATCGAATCAACTAGGTAACAATTGTATAAAGATCTTCATCAACTCTTTTCAAAATAATGGCATTGAAACTTGAAAATTATTGTTGATCGGTATATGCCGTATCTGAAATGTGACCTAAGCACGATCAATAAAAAAACGGGAATTAAGATTTCGGTCAATCAAAAGTGAGGATTTTCCCTAAATAAAATAGTTTCTAGTAAGTACTCCGTAGACCGAGGTTCGCTTCCTAACCTTGCGGCCTGCTCACCACTCTGATTCTTCTCTTTGATCCTTTCCCCGCTTCTCAAGGAGGGGACTTTCTCTCCCAACCAAGGGTAGNTAATAATACACTTAATATTTATGAGAGTTGAGTAACGCGTTTTCATTATACTAAAGATATAAACACACTGTGTATATTCATTATTCCACGCGTATTTATACAAGCAGGTGGCATTGGACAAAAAGAATAAGAGTGAGCAATATGCTCATATTTATCCAATACATATGTTGGTGTTGCCACACATAAAACTACTTATATACTTTATGTTTGGCTTCACAAGGCAAGAAAATTTAGTGGTTTCATCACACCACATGGGATAGTATGGGCTTTTTGCATTAATATATATCTAATAACGTGAATCAATTCTTGTTAAGTCCATGTTTTGTCACATGGTTCTGCCCAAGAATTGCCGTGTCTATTTCACTTTCAATATGTAATTGACCATAAAATGGAATGGACCAATTCATTTGGTTCCTTATCCTATGTTACACAATAGTGGATATGGTTTCTATGGATTGAGTAAAGACACGAGGAAAATATGTTGCTAGAATGCAATGTTTTTAGTTCACCGCTGTTGAGAGTTACGTTGAATTGGATAAGATCAGATAATTGTATGAAAAAGAAAGACGTGAGGATATCTATTGTTTGTTCAATCTTGCAGACCTCAGCATGCATTTTGTCTTGGGATATTCTCTAGGTGCAATGCAATTGTTGCCTTAATTTAGATTTAACTTAGACGTGGAAATTTTCAAGTTGAACTCAATAGAGTCCTGATTATTTTTCCTACTCACAACAAATTACACTGAATTTGGTTGATAGATATTCACTTTATTCACACGTGGCAATTTAAGGTGAGAGCGAGGTAAGAATGTAGGCCCCAACTTTCTAACCGAGCGCAAGGGAATATGCCAGAGATGCTTTTTGGTACATTCATAGAGACTTTGACAAAGCTATGTACTTCCTGAATTTGGAGTAAGTAACAAATTTAGATTAAATCAAAATAATAATTTACGTGATTAGACATTGTGGTCGAGAACCTAATATGTCATAAATAAAAGAAGAGCTAGAAGAATGAGAGTAATCAATTAATTAATTAACAAGTGTTGGAGAATTAATTAATTATTGAGTTACTCGTTATTAGGTCTGATTTAATTAATTGGATTAATTAATTCATGAAGCAAATTTAATTAAATATTTGATCGGGTTAAGTATAAGAGACATGTTTCAGCCCATTTGGACTTATATTAATAAATTATTAAAACTTCAAAAAAATTAGAACTTAATCATTTATCTTGCTAGCACAAGAAAAAAGAAACTCTAATTCTCTCATTCTTGTTCCATGCGTGGATTTTCATTAGAGACTGAACAATTGGACAACTGTGAACTAGAAATCGTGATTGTTCATGTTCCTAGATTAGCAAATGAGTTTATAGAATCTACAAAATGTATTATTCATATCACAGTTTCTCTCTAAATACGAAGCAAATTATTAGTGGGAATGAAATGATTTTATTTTTCGCTATACATGTTCAAGTAAATTCCCATCAGTATCGAGTCTGAATATGATCAAGAGTCGGAGAGATGCTACACTTGGAGTTTGATGATGAGTGTCATTAGGGCGATGAAGTGGAGTTTCTTTAGCCTTTATATTATACATCTGTGTGTCTTGATGAAGAAGTTTATTTAGCCTTTATATTGTACTTCTTTCTCTCTTGATGAAAAAGTTTATTTTACATCTTCAGCTGGAGGACACACTGCTGGACAGGAAAAGTTTTGTTTTGCTGGGTCGAACCTATTAAACGTGCAATTAAAGAAGTACCACATTTGAAAGAATTCCTTGTTCAACTTGGACAACAGTAAAAACAAATTCTCCTGTTTGTTTGCTTCACTCTTGTCCTCTTCTTTTCTTGTTCAAGCATGTCACAAAATTTTAAATTCTCATAACTGGTAAAAAATTACAGTAGTTGATAAACTGTTATTTCTTAATTGCGCCAACAAGAATTAAGGCAAAAAAAAATTCTGGTAGTTACTGTCTGTTGATCCTTAATTAATCAATATATTAATTTTAATCAACAAGTTCCTAATCTCTTATTAAAATAAGTGGAAATCAGTAAGAATTATTAATAATTGAGCTTCAGAATATGGTCCTTTGCACATGTCTGTCGCTTTCAATAACAATGTTTTTCTGGAAACAAGTTGAAGCAGAAATAAAATAAAGAACCAAACTTCATTTTTTTGTTGAATGCGAAAGCAAACAAAAAGTACTTACAACCCAAATTTAAGTGTTGGTATTTGTAGACACTCCTTTATAAATTAGGGTCATCGCAGGGTGGTGGAAGAGGCGGAGGGAGCTGAGGAGAGCGGCCAAGGGTGGGACGACTAGATGTAAAAAAATGTTTTCTTTCAAGGAAAGCAAGAGTTACTTTCAAACATTCTATCATTTTGAATCTATTAGCTACTAGAGTGACGCTTATTTTGTTAGTCCCAACAACACAATATTTAGTTTGTCACTGCTCGACAGTTGCCATTGTTGAGCAACTACAGGTTTGACGTTCGTATAGAGGTTACGGATTGTCAAAGTTAGTAATCAACAGCCAAAATGTTTCATTACTAGTTGTCCATAACAGAAAAGCAACATTGACCATCAATTACGTATTGATGATCACATCCACCAATATTTATAACAATTATGAAAATATGCATCCATTAATGATGTGAATATTCTCCTAACTTCTGCCAATCAGCGACCAAACTAGTAACACTTACCGATCACCGGAGATCATGGCCCGTAGCCCAAGCAAGCAACCATTGTTGATTTTGACCTGTGATCAATAACAATCGTTGCGCGTTGTCGGGTTTTGTTGGTGACATGGATATCACAAATTGAAAATAAAATTATTTGTTATATGTAATATTTACAATACAATCGTATACATTCAAACGTTCTAGTGTTGATTTATCCTACTAAACGTGGCGTTAAAATTTTCAACACAAAATGAATTCCAAAAAATTGAGAAATTTGAGGTTAGGTTTTTTTAACCTTTCAACCAGTGTAGTTTTAGCCCATCAACCTTCAATAGCGAGATTCTAGTCAACAACTTCTTTAAATTTGTGAATTTGGGATGCTAAAATCGCATGCACCTTTCACGTGAGTCAAAGGTAAAAGATAAAACTGTCAAATATTAATGCGGAGATCTATAATTTCAAATTTAGTGCGATTTTAACGTTCGTTTTCACAATTCTATCTCGAAAGGATCGAGATTTACAAATTAAAATAAGTTGGAGTTTCAAAACTTCACTTTTAAAGATTGGGAAGCCAAAACCACGCTAGTGACAGAGTTCGGAAGCTCACCCTGATGTTCCCACGATGTATTATAAATTATAATAAATTAATAACAGAATACGGAGAATTAATAAACTATGAAACTTGGATTTAAGGTATTTTTACTCTTAACTACATTTCAATTTCCTCCCCCACCCCACCCCACCCCACCCCACCCCCAACCTAACCCCACCACAAAACCCCGATATATAATGAATCTTCTTTCTTCCTCATTTCCCAAACCCCTCAAATTCCACTATTCTTCACCATTTCGCTTCAAGAATCAAACTCTCTTCTTTCTCAAGAAATTTCTTCTCCAATATACGATGGCAAAAGGAGGCAAACTCACCAAGCTTAAGTCCATGCTAAAGAAAATGCAATCTTTCAAGATCAGCCGCACCAATGACACCTCCATCAACAATTCCTCAGATGATGACACGGCCGACGGAAAAGACCTCCACCCTGTCTATGTCGGCAAGTCAAGGCGACGCTACTTCATCACCACCAACGTCATGGCCAACCCGCTCTTCCGGGAGCTGGTGGAGCGGTCCGGGACCGATGATGACTCGATTACTGTTGGGTGCGAAGTTGTACTTTTCGAGCATTTGCTTTGGATGCTGGAAAATACTGATCCTCAGCTTGAATCCTTAGAAGAGCTTGTCGAGTTTTATGCATGTTAATTAAGCAAGATAACTTCTCCGAAAATGATAGCAAGGGAGAATGGTTTAGAATTCGAAAAAGAGATTGACTGAAATATTTTGCTCACCTGAAGAATATCAAGAAAAGAGGTCACCTTTGGAGTTTTTGTTGCCATTAGACATGTTGATGGGGAAATAATATTCTTATAATTGATCGATTATAAATTCATTGAAAATAAAATTTAATTTGATATTTTTGTTGTCTCATTTACTAAAAAAAAAATATTTTGAACAAAGTTTCTATTAGTATTTTATTTTGAACCATTGTTAACAATTTATCTAATTAATTTTTATATTCCAATTTCACTTTTCAAGTTAATAGTTACTTTAGAGGTAGGTCACGCCGAGCATACTTAGCTAAGTTTAAAAATAAATAAAAGTTATTTTCACTTGAAGAAGTTATGGAGTCCATTTATTAAATTATATACCATGCAAAATAAACAATATGTTCAACTTTTATCAATCAAAAAACTTAATACCTCCCGTGTAAATGAAAAAGAAAATGTAAGGGCTCGTTTTGTTTGTGTTTCAGTTTTTCAATTTTGAATTTTGATATCATTTTCAGTTTTATATTTTGAGAGTTTATTTTAAGAATGCCAAAAATGCGTATTATTTTGAAAAATTTATTTCTTAAAACATAAAACCAGAAAATACTTTTAGTTTGAAATTTAGAAAAAAAATATTTTATAACATTTTATTCAATGAAATTTGTTATTTAGTTAAAAATAAAACAATATTATGTTAATATATTCTCATGTAATATATGCATTTTAAAGTTAGTGAATCTTACAATAAAATAAAAATAAAAATAAATATTAAATTGAGTTCAAAATATAAGAAATAAAAATGAAAATTAGTAATGTGGATTAAGAATGTTTTTATCTATGTTCACTTAAATACATTTTTAAAATTTTATAGCTTGAACTGTTTTTATTTTAAATTTTGAATTATATTTTTTTATAATTTTAATTTTTTAGATTTTATTTTAAAAAATTTTAATTTTAGAATTTATTTTGTAGATTTTTAATTTTTTTTAAAAAAAATATTTTAATTGTTATTTGATAGAAGTTTATATTTATTTTTTAAAATTTTTATTTAAATAAAATTTTATCTAAACGTTTGTTTTCCATGTCTTTTGAGTATTTTCCGAATTTTCACTAAAAGCACTCAAAATAGAAAAAAATGTCTTTTGAGTTTTATATTATAAATTTGTCCTTGTTAATTATACATTTTCAAAAATAGCAGTTCAAACACATTTTCAATATTTTGTAAAATTGAAAACTGAAAAGTAGTAAACCAAACATACCCTAATTAATTATGGAAATCATGCAAAGAGATTACGAGGGGTGGAGATATTCGGAGTTCGTAATAGGTCATGAACAATTTTTTAAGCGATTCGCAATCATATAAGCTTCCTTGAGCAATTTTGGCACTCTCACAAATCGATTTAAAAATGCAAATTCTATTCACAACGATTATTACTTAAATCGTTTAAGGTAGATAAGTAAGGATTAAAACATGGATTAGCAAAATCTAGTCCAATATAGTGTATTATTTTTGGGACTCATTTCTCGAGAAAACTACTTTAAGTGAAGCTATTTTAAGTTAGTTTTCTCTAAAAACTCTTATAGCCAAACAAAGTACTTTAACTGTCAAAATGCATTCAACCCATGTTTGGTACATATACTTTAAAACTCATTTTCAGTGCACGTTGCTCATAATTTTTCACTACTTAACATGGCCTTATTTTTAAAAAAATTCTATTATAAAAAAATTTACATAAAAACATACACTAACATTATTGCAGAGCAAGCAAAACAAGAATTGCAGGAGAATAAGATATCATTAATAAAATGGATGAGTGAAGCCAATGATTAGGTTGTTTAGGTTCGGTGCTCGCTGTGTTTGTTGTTAGATGGAATTTTTCATTACACTTTGTTTGAACGACACAATTTACAATAATGATGTTAAGTTAAGTGGAAGACATTTGGTAGCTTCATTATCTGTAACGCGTTTCCATGCTCCCACCCACCTAATCCAAATATAGAATTTTGTTTGTTCAATTGTTCGTCGTAAAATCTAACATATTAAATACGATATTTGTTATCTCCTGTTTAACGATTGGTTTATAATTGATATAAAAAATTTAAAACGCTAGTTCTCCATTTAAAAAATTGTTTCGAAAACCAGAACTCTTCAAAAACTTTAAGAAATATTTTAAAAATCAAAAAGTTTTTATAGTTTTTTTTTTCCGACTAAAATTACCTTATGAATACCCAAGGTTAAATACCTTTTCTTAAACTAAACAATGAATTTATAAATTTAAATCATAATTGGTAATACCATGTTTATGTAGTGGGCGGAGCCCATTAAGGTCCAATGGAGGCACAAGACTACAGTGAACTTCTGGGCCCAACCCAATCAATTTTTTTTCCTCTTTTTTTTTGAAGTATTAGCCATTCACCGGCCCAGCCTAAATGAAACCTAAATCCAATCCAATATCCTCTCAATTCTCATCCATCCAAGATCCAACTTTGAATTTCTCTCTCAACCTCTCACAGACAGACGGACCACATATACAGTCTCACTCTAGTCTCGATTTCACGGGATGCCTTTCTTCTTAGCACAGAAAGGGACACCGTGCGGCAGTAATCTGCTCCGCTAGATTACCTTCCGCCTTTTCTCGAGACAAAAGAGATTTTGATTACAAATAATAGAAAGCTTGAAACACAATTGAAATGAAATTGATCATTGATTACTGAAAGCAAGAAATTACAATTGACGAAAGTAGGAAATTACAATTGGCAAGTGCAGGGGT
>CAIGRN010194411.1:0-12103 GCA_903798345.1 Fraxinus anomala | reverse complement strand
TTTACATCCAAAACCAAGAAATCAAAGGGATAGTAAAATTTATCAATTTGTACTAATACATTATCGACTACTCCCCTAGGTTTAATAGTGGACCTATCAGCTAATTGTAGAGTTACAGATGTAGGATTCATCTCACCCAACCCTAATGACAAGTAAATAACGTAAGACATAAGATTAACACCAGCCCCTAAATCTAGAAGAGCTTGTCCAAACTCATGCTTCCCGATGACACAAAACACAGTAGGACAACCATGGTCCTTATACTTTGGCGGGATCCTTTGCGCAATCACAGCGCTCGCTTGCTTAGTCAAGAAAGCGATTTTCTTGATTTGGTGTTTCCTTTTGACAGTGCATAAGTTTGCCTTATCTCTTGTTTGAGCTCCATTATTTGGAAAGAAATGATTTTAAAATAGTGTTTTTTGAAAAATGCGTGGTTAAAAAGTAATAAGAATTTTTGGATTTATGTGTGATATTATTTTATTGAGAGAATGTGTGATTAATAAGAAGAGAGACAAAAATAAATTAAAACTTTTTGCCTACCAAAGACTTTTCATTTGAATCTTATTAAAATATTATCATTATGAAATTTAACTAATTATTATGTTAGATGTAAACTTACTGAACTTTCAGAATTATTTAACTTTTCATTAATATTTGATACACTAACATTATCGTAAAAATACCATAGTCCGTGCATTGCACCGGCATACAACTAGTCATATATATAAAACAACGACTGCAGAGTGTTTCAATCAATACACAATCCCTGAGGAGCTCCTCATATATCTCCCTCTAAAAATAACACATTGAATTTTCGCGTATTCAACTCAGCACACACATATACACAAATATATACTCATTTTATCATTTTTCTGAAAGGTAAAATGTTGTTCGGATCTTAATTTTTGCTTTTATTTGCCTTCAGTTACTGTTGAGATTTGAGTTTGGTTTTTGTTTAATTATTTTTAGGTTCGGTGAGTACAGATGAGAACATTCAGAAATCTAGCTTTGTGTTTGATACAGTTTAAGTATTGATTGAGCTTTGAATTTTAAGGATTTTAAACTTTGAATTTGTTGCATGGATATAAATTGGAGTTCTACGGATTCCAATTTCAGTTTAGCTGTTTTCTATTTTTTTTTTTTTATAAAAAAATAAAACTGTGGGAGAAAATTGGATTTGATTATCACTTCAATTAATTTGCATAGACCTGTCGGAAATATAGAATGTTTTTAGTAGTGGCGATCTTTTAAAGAATTTTTTTTTTGTTATAGATTTTTCATTTTGAAGGAAAGATATTTCGAGAAAAAAGAAGTTACTGCTCATTGAAGTAAACAAGTAATTGATATATTTTGGGTTGAAATCCGAAATTTTCTTTACCGTCTCTCTCCTAACCCTAGGAGGAGAAGAAAATGAAAACTTGGGTTGGCTTCCAAAATGGTAAAAGTTGTGTGATCTTGTTTGTTTTGCTTAAATATATCATAATCCCTTATCAAGGTAATTTATTTTCTCTTATCATGGTCCTCTTTTAAGCCCTTACCAAGATCTAATTATTTTCCCTGTAAGAGTTCCAATTTATTCAAAAAAATTCCTTTATCAAAATACATTTATTTATTTTCTTGTCAAGGACCATGATTCTCCTTAACTCTAAGACATATGTAGTTCTGTGTTTATGGGCATGAGTTGGTGATAAGGGTGATGGTGAACATCTTAGGATTTCAAGTGAAAAATGTAAGTCCTCACTCTGAACTTGGGCGTGGGAATGAAAGAATTTATTTGCTTCCATAACATTAAAGTTACCTGTTCTCTTTTCTAAAAAAATAAAATAATTGTTATTAGTTTGCTCAGTTAATTGAAACATGATTACATGAAACATGATTACATGATTCCTAATCAAGGTCTTTTTAAACTTTGAAAAAAAAAAAAAATTTATCAAGTCCATGACACACCCTAACTCTAAGATATGTTTGTTTATGTATTTATGATATGGGAGATGACTTGGAGGTGAGAATCTGTGTCCAAGTGTATAAAATTTTGAATAACTGAGATTGCACCACGTGTCAATGCATAGTAGGTCGATTTTATTATTACCAATGAAAATAGAAACTTATTATCAGAAAATCAAGATGCATTGTATAAGATAAAATCATTCCATATGTTACAATTGCTATTCGAATAATCTATAAAGCTGCATCCATTTGCCAAGAGTAATCTGTGGCTAGTTTAACAAGCACTTCCCAGCATTATTATTGTAACGACTTGAGCCTCTATACCCAAATCATTATATCATACATATTGTCCGCTTTTGGAGACTCGATTGGTATCAGCATTCAACTTAAATCTCTCATGAAGCAGATGACTTGGATTTGAATCTTGAGGGACTCGATAAAAATTCGTAAGGGATAAGAGGAACTCAAATTGTCTCAAATCAGATAGTACGTATAATATAATAGTTTTGGCAAAAAGCTCGATCATTAAAAAAATTGTTACAAAAAACTCACCCCGAGCATCTATGCTCGAGCCATTATATCATAAGTAGTGTCCGTTTTGAAAGACTCTCATAAGGTAGAGGTCTTGAATTCAAATCTTATGGAACGCAATAGAAATTCGTGAAAGCTAAGATGGATTCAGGCTTTCTCAAAGTGAACGGTATGTATGATATAACAGCTTGAACATAAAGATGCCATATGAATTGAATATTTGTTCCTTCCCAAAAACTGAATCAGTTGGTCATTCAAATGGTTAAATCTTATTCAAATGTCTTCAATGCTTTCATTTTCTTCAACTATCAGGGAAGCCTGGAGTTGCACCTGAGATAAAAAGGGCTCTTTCTAGACGAGTGACTTGTTGCTTTTTATTGTCAAAAATTCTATAAAGTGTTGGGCATGTTCAGTGTAAGATCCTCTTCTTTGTGCATCATGTAGTTCATCTGTTATTTCAGTACCGTGAAAAATCACCTTTTTTTTGCTAAAGCATGTTTATATAATGATACTCGTTATAAAATAAATGTTTAATTTGATTCTATCCCTTGGTTTACATTACTTATTATATCAAGTTTTATTAAACTCGATATGGATCTATAGTTGATCAGACAAATTACATTTGTAAAGCTTTCATGCGTTTTGTTTATAAAATTTCTATACACAATATTTAAGTTGATAATGTGGATGTAGCCAACATCGGATGGATCAAATTCAAAAGTCCTGGACACCCTCCGAAGAGCTTCTGGCACGCCCATTTCCCCTCAGTCTAGTTCCTCTAGTGGTGTTTTGAATCACACCGGCGGTATACACTATCCAGAAATTTGGTTATGAACATTTCTATTTGGACACTTTGAAAAAAAAAATGAAATCTTGTTTCGTATATTGTCAAATCCTAAATACTGTGTATTAAACATGTATTATATAGTTTCATGGTTATAATCATATCTGTTTACTGTATATGTATAAGGTACTGAGTGAAATTCATTTTTTTTCGTGCATCTGCAATAACTATCCAAAGAGTGCACAATGTTGACAGGAACGTCTACATATCAAATGTGCCCTGGCCTGATGCATCAAGGAATTCATTGAATCTTTGTGGTATTTCACATGCTGTTCAACAAGCTGCAGGAAATACGTCTTATGGGACAACTTCAGTAAATAATATTCAAAATGAACTTTCACAGGTATAACGATTTATTTTGATGCATTGTCGGGACAAATCCCCCAAAAATATTGCAATAAATGTTTACAATAAATAGCATGCCCATGTGGACTGGGTAACATTTGTCTTTGGAATCCAAATTTTTCCATAATGGATATTGTCTTTCTAATGCAGCTAAATCTTGGAGGCTTGAATGGACATTTTACGTATGTTGGAGGTTATGATAGTTGCAATCTGAACTACTAATTTGCATATTGCAATGTTCCTGTCTCTACTGGTCTCTAAGCTTTTCAAGAGCCTTATTTCGGGACAAGTTGTCTTTCCATATGAAGAAAATGCCAGATGCGTCGCTAACTCTCTGGATAATCTTGGTAGTAGGGATTTAGGCTCTGTTAGAGTTCTTAACTAGGCTGGACCTTCTCACATTAACTTAAATGGTAATTGATTTGAATAATGGTAACCTTATTGGAATAACACAGTTTATGGAAGCATGCTTTATGATCAAATTATAATCAATGATTTCCTACAGGTAAAAAATTAATAAATACTGAGATGTATTTTCTTCCTGAAAGTGATACCTACGCTGTTATCAACATCATCGTATCTTATATTTTTCTCAATCCAATTTAGAAGACCAGGGAGGCCACCCAAGAATAGATCTTTTTTTTCCATCTTTACTGTCTCAGTATTCCCTCGAGTCTAACATCCACAATAGCTTACTTAAGTATTGGAGGAGCTATTTGATCAGTATTGTTTTGACTACTGCTCTATAATTTCCAATTATAAGGTGTTTAAACAAGACATCTTTTTATATTTATGTTTTATGTACGTTAGAGGACTTCATTTTTTTGTAGTTGAGATGGGAAATTCATTGATGAGATTCTATAAAAGAAGTTTACTGGGTGTCCTTCAACATTTATTTAGATTTTCTAATTCTCATCTGGGAAAATGGGTTGTTTAAGAGATCTTGTGGACTATTTCTTCCATCCCAAACCGAATGACTATATTTTCTTTTTACGAGGATGAAAATTATAGTCCACCTTCCTAAAGCACGTATTTGATTATTTTTTCAGATTAAAATTATGTCTGTGCCTTTTACACTTTGAAGTCTTATGGTCCTATATCTCTGATAAATTTTTGGAAATTACACTTCGCATTTTTAACTCGTGCAAATAATCCTGCCACGTCAAATGAGATGTCTATTGATTATGCATTTTTTAGGAAAAGTTATAAACAAACCTGTATATGATGCGTAATTACGCGTTGCATAGCATATTTAAGGAACCTACTGTTTTTTATACATATTTCTCTCTCATAAGCTTTTACAAATAACATATTCTATTATGTGTTTAGTTGGAAAAATAGGAAATTTTAGATAACATGCCCTGCTTATAAGGTGTAATTACATGCCATGATTTTAAAATTACCATTTACATATTCCTAATTCATATGAGCTAAAAAAAGGAAGTATTATCAAGGCAATGAATGAAGTGCTGTGTGTTAGAATCAACTTTTCTAGAATACTTTTGGTTTGAATCAATATGTTTGCTGGTTTTCTGAGGGTTTGAATCAATTTTCTTCACATCCTATAATTTCTTGCTGTCAGCCTTCGAAATATGGCACGCCCGAGGCATTTCTGTATATCCCGTAAATACACAACAAAATGGACAGATCCATGACAATACGGTAAATTTAATGCAGTATCACCAAAAGCCCGTAAGTTATAGCAGTTGAAGATGCCATTCGCTAGGAACACCATGAATGTCTAATTAATAGTTAACATTATTTTTGTTTATGTGTTTTAAATATCTAGATGGGAAGATCTTCGGGGTTCAACTTTGGGAATGCATATCCAACTTCCCATCCTCAACAACACGATCACGCATCGTCAAGTGCAGTTTCCTATGTAAATTCAGGCAATCAAGATCTTCATTTTCATGGTTTGAGGTAGTCACCCGCTTTCACTATGCTCTCTATATTTCAATTGTTATCATTCTGTATGATGTATATATCATCTGACCGCATGATTTTAGAAATTTTTGCATCATGGATTTTGAGTTCTTGTTATTATGAAGGTAGGATTTATAACCATGTTAAGTTCATTTACATTGTTGAAGATGAAATTTAAATAAGAGGAAATTGCACAAAATGACCACTTTTCACTTTGCATTTTAAAATGTTTCTAACTTCTAATCACATTTTCAAAGATGGCTTTTCAAAAATTTGGACAAAACTTCCCTTACAAACTATTTATAAATTACAATTTTGTATTTTCATTTCAAAAGTGATTTGGCAACTCTATTATCTAAAAATACAAAATTAATAGTTTTATTTTTCCAAACTCAAAAAACTCTCTCCCCTCAAAATACTGTCACTATTATCGGAATGAATTTTTTCACTCTTCTCAATACTTACAGTTTCTCATTGAAACCCAAATATATATATATATATATATATATCTATGTTTTTCTCTAAACATGGAAAGGAATCAATATTCTCTTACTGCAAAGCTGCTGCCAGCATAGACGCTCTTCCAACCTTCGTAAGGATTTTCTCTATTTTGGTTGTTAAGATTAATTTTTTTAGGTGATTGGGATTCCTTTTTCGTGCATATAGATGGAGGTTTGAATTTAGTGAATTCGGTTAAGTTGTAAATAATTCTGGATTTTCTGCAACAATGTGAAGAAATGATTGGTTTGTCGGGTTGGGTTTTAGGGTGGTTTTGTTAGTACAGATGAGAACATGTACGAATCCACGTGTTTGTTTGATTGATTTTAAGTGTCATTTTATGAAATTTGAATTTTACCGATTTAAACTCTGAATTTGCTGCATGGATATGAATTGAAGTTCCGCAGACAGCAATTTTCTTTAGCTGTTTTTTAAAATAAAATTGAGGGAAATTTTGGATTTTAGTTTCATTTAAATTGATTTTCATAGATTGGAAATAAAGAATGATTTGTGAAGTGATGATCTTTTAAAAATTGTTTATTTTTATTTTTAAATTTTTTATTTTAATTTCAAGCAAAGATTTTTGGGAAAAATGAAAATTTACTGCTCCTTGAAGTAATAAATTAATATATATGTTTTTGGTTGAAATCCATAATATCTACGACCTTTCTCCTAACCCTTGGAGGGAAGAAAATGAAAAGATAGGTTAGCTTCCAAAATCGCAAAGTTATGTGGTTTTAATTAAATATACCGTAATCCCTTATCAAGGTCTATTTATTTTCTCTTAGTCATGCTTACTTTGGAATGGGAGATGATTACTTTGGAAGCCTAGTCATGCTTGGTTCCCTGATCGAACAAGTTGACAAAGCCAAAGTCATACGTTTGAATTGTGAAACAAGAATTTTCATAAGTCGATAATAAATAATATTGTTAATTTCTTCATGTTCATTCCAACCTCACGGATTATATATAATTTAATTAAGCCTTGCTCCTATCGATTTGTACTAACTTCTACTAGACACAAGGTAGCATCTTTTCTTCTCCTTTTACATGAAAATGGAAGTGCAAATTTGATGTTTCAATGTGGCTAATTTAACAAGTACTCCCCCACATTATCGTCAATGAATTGAATGTTTGTTCCCGAAAGCTGTAACTTCCAAGTAGTTGAATTTTATTCAAATGTCTTTAATGCTTTCCTTCTCTTCTTTATCAGGGGGTGCCCGGAGTGGCACCTGAGATCAAAAAACGCTCTTTTTAAATGAGTGACCTGTAGCTTTTTGTTGTGAGAATTGTACAAAATGTCGGGCATGTTCAATGTAAGATTCTCCTCTTTGTGCATCATGTAGTTATCTATTATTTCAGTACCCTGAAAAATCCTACTTTTGCTAAAGCTTGTTTATGTCATGATACTTGTTCTAAAATAAATATTGAATTTGATTTTATCCCGTGGTTTACATTACTTATTATATCAAGTTTTATTACACTCAATATGGATCTATAGTTGATCAAACAAATAGTTTATTACATTTGTAAAGCTATCGTGCATTTTGTTTTTGAATTTTCGTTAACCAAGATTTATGTTGATAATGTGGATGCAGCCAACATTGGATAGATCGAATTCAAAAGTTCCAAACACCCTCTGAAGAGCTTCTGGCATACCCTTTTCTCCTCGGTCTAGTTTTTCGAGTGGCATTTGAATCACTCTGGGGGTATACACTATCCACATATTTGGTTATGAACATTTCTAGTTAGACAAGTTTAAAAAAGATGAAATCTTGTTTAGTATATTGTCCAATCCTACTTAATACAGTGTATCATGGGAGCGTCAACATATCAAATGTGCACAGGCCTGATGCACCAAGAAATTCAGCGAATCTTTGTGGAATTTCACATGGTGTTCAACTAGTGCAAGAAGTACATCTTTTTTTTTCAGTGAGTTTTCAAGCTCAATCGAGGAAAGTTGCAAGTACGTCTAATGAGGGAACTTCAACGAATAATGCTCAAAATGCACTTTCACAGTTATAACAATTTATTTTGATGCATTATCGGGACAAATCCCCCAAAAATATTGCAATGAATATTTACAATAAATGGCCTGCGCTGGTGGACTGGGTATCATCTGTCTTAGGAAACCAAAATTTTCCATGATGGATGTTGTCTTTCTGATGCAGCTAAATCTTGGAGGCTCAAATGGAAGTTTTATGAATGTTGGAGGTTATGGTAGTTGCAATTTGAACTACTAATTTGCGTATTGCAATGTTCCTCAGGGCTCTACTGGTCTCTAAGCTTTTCAAGAACCTTATTTCAGGATGTCTTTCCATATGTGGAAAATGCCGAATGCATTTCTAACTCCTTGGATAATCTTGGTAGTGAGGGTTTAGGATCTGCTGGAGTTGCTAATCAGGTTGGACCTTCTTCTCACACTAACTTAACTGCCAATTGATTTGAATTATGGTAACCTTATTGGAATAACACAGGTTGTGGCAGCATGCGTTATGATCGAATTATAATCAATGATTTGCTACTGGTAAAAAAATTTGATAACTAGATGTATTTTCTTCCTGAAAGTGAAACCTACTCTTTTATCGAAATAATTTCCTCAAACGAAAATGAAAATTTTCACACCATTACTACATCTAATAGTTACATATACATTAGTGTTATTCAAGTGACACTTGGAAATTTCAACTTCACCGATGGTAGGTATGCAAAGCAACTCTTATTTTGCTTAGGTGTGCCAATCTCCCCAAACAATTATTACGGTTTTATTTGGCAATACTAAACTACGTGATTGCTCTTGTAGTCAAATTATTATTTTTTTCTAAATGAATTTGCTAATGCGACGGGTTTTGTTCAGTTCTTAGTTCTAGACCTAGAACCGAATAAGAACCGAATCTTCCTAATTTTTTATTTTAAATAAGTCAAAATATTGTATTTTTTTCTAAATGAATTTGCTAACTAATTAATTTAGCTCAAACTTAAAATATGATTTTACTATTTTCTATTTTCAGCCAAGCCCAACTTAATCAAATTGATCTTAATTTTACCCAAATCTCTTATTCTACCGTATTATCGTTTCTATCTTTTTATTATTGTGAACTCGCTATCTTTCTCTTCTTGTGATTTTAACAGTCAAATATATGAAGGACTCAATAAAAAATGTGCAAATGATATCACCAAATTGGATTACATTATTATGTAAGAGTTAAAATTGAACATGTTATAGTCGAATTAATGTAGCGTTATTGTAAATATAAAAAAATTAATTATTGTACGGAACCCTAGATCTGAATCGAATGGAACCGAACTCAAACGGTTCCATAATTAAATTTGGACCCGACGATTCCACTTACTAAATACCCAAAAATTTTGGACCATGTCCAGCCGTATGTAGCTTAATACTGGAGCTTGCCCCAACTTCTCCTTGATCTCGATGAAGCTTTACTTGCCACCTTTGTCCATGTGAAAATTTTGGCTATCAAACATTTTGTAATTGGAGCCATGATAGTGCTAAATACACGGATGAAATGTCGATAAAATGTATCTAGCCCGTGCAAGCTCCATACGTCAAAAAAAGTTCGAGGAGTAGGCCAATCTTGAACTGCATGCACTTACGCGGGATCGGCCTCAACTCTCCGGTCAGAGATAATAAAACCTAAAAAAAAATTAGCCTTTGACTTCAAGAATGAGCACTTGCTTCTGCTGATGAAAAGGTGCACATTAACTAAAGTTGTCAACACGTGTCTCAAGTGCTTGCATCATGACGCGCATAAAGGTGTTGGGCGCATTGGTTAAACCAAAGGGAACCAACCATTCAAAGAGTCCGTCTTTGGTTTTGAATGTCGTCTTCCACTCATCACCACGGCAGATGCGAACCTGATGGTAATCACTCTGAAGATTTATCTTTGTAAACATAGACGCTCCACTTAATAAATCCAGCATATAATCAAGGCAGGGGATAGGAAAATGGTACTAGATCTTGATCTTGTTGATTGCTCGGCTATCCACGCACATCCGCCACCTGCCATCTTTCTTTGGTGTAAGCAACGCTAGAACAGTGCAAGGGCTGGGGCTTTCCCTAATGAAACCACGGTCAACTAAATCTTGAATCTGCCTATTGAGATCCTCATGCTTGGTGGGATGCATGCGGTAGTGTGGTAAAATTGGCAAGGTTGACCCGAGAATTTAATCGATTGCATGTCTCACATCAGTGACAGTCATTATGGTAGTTCACCTGGCAAAGTGAAAACTCCCCTAAAATGCCAGCAAGCTGATCTTGAGGAACCAGACCATCTTCTAGCTTCACGGCTCACTACCAAAATCACCATATGGTCATCATGTATGGCACCCGTGTTCTCCTCCACGAGAACTATCACATGCTCAAAATGATGTTCGAGTGAATGAAAAATTAACTTTTAAAGTGCACTCACTGAATTTGGGAAGTGTTGGAAGTGAAATTAAATTACAAATGTTAAGGAAATTACTTGTTTAAATATGGCTACATGTCTTGAACGTGTAATCATGAGTAGCCTACACTCTCTCTTGACCGCACACAAGAGTGCAAATCACGCACTGGATTAGCAGCTCAGGCAATTGAACTCATGTGCGAGCGCGACATGTGGATACTAATTTTGAGCTGGAAATTGGCGATGGAAAATTGACGTGGACAGAAGCGTAATCAAGAACAAAAACCCATCTCAGGCAATTATGTGCACATAAATAAAGCCTTCCACGTTAACTGTTCTTTAATAAATCAAAATTCAACCAACTCTAAACGGGTTTACAGAAATACTAAACAAGATAATAGAAACCCTATAATGAAATAATTGACCAAAATGCCTCTAAACTAATAAAATATAATAACTTTATTAATGATGAAGAAAACGACTAACGAAAATAAATGATCAGTTGTTATGACGAGAAACATCGAGCATGAATGCCAAATTATTACTTCACGTTAATTTTATCATTTATTTTAAACATGTAGATGGAAAGGTCTTCTAGATTCAACTACGGAGACACATATACATCAAACTCATCATCCTCAACAACGTTATCGTGCTTCATCAAGTCGGGTTTCTTACCTAAATTCAGGCAATTGAAATCTTCATTTTCATGGTTTTGAGGTATTGACACCTGCTTCCACTAAGCTCTCTATATATTCAATTTGTATCTTTCCCTATTATTTTTGTCATGATCTGTCACCTGTAACCTTTCATGAAAATATTGCACATGCCATGAGGGGCATGTCGAAAAATAAATTCACATAAAATCAATGTATCTGTTCCTAACCGTTTAAGCTTGTAGATGACGTTGTTCTATATACTTGGAGATCCAAAATTGTCTGTGCATGAGGTGCACGTAACTGGATTTGTGAAAAATCTACATTTGATTTAATTATTACTTCATGAGCAAGGATATGGAATTGCAAAGTGTGCCCAATCAATTTGGGATGCTTGGTTTATTAAAAATCATAAAAAGAAAATCCAGCTATGACCTCACTTTCCGCGGGAACTGATTTGACAATGCTTGGTCAAAATTTGAACTCAATAGAGCTTCTCCATAAGACTTTCGGTAATAATGATTGAGCAGGCTCAAAGACACGAAAAACAGACTGACTGTTTGGGTTTTTTTTTTCAAAATTTGAGCTTGTTTGTGTAGCATGATTGCTAGACGTTGGCTGACAACCCGGCCTAACTAGAGCCAGAGTACAATATTCGTGAGTGCTGAAATGCTAGACAATCACCTGCACTAAAATTGAGATTGTTGATTTTTTAAGGTTTCATAATCCTAATATATCTTTATACCACAAATTATATAATCAATCAATACTTTAACTAATGCAGCAAAGTGAACTTAAAAACTTCCAGCTGGACACCTTGTTATATATTTTTGCAGTGTGCCAAAAGATGAGCCACGACTTTTTCCAGCAAATGAGTTGTAAGTCTGTCGCTATTTCTTTGTGATTTAGTTCTAGCCTTCTCGTCTGTTAAAGTTGGAATTTATCAGTAT
>CAIGRN010194405.1:0-34079 GCA_903798345.1 Fraxinus anomala | reverse complement strand
CTCGTGATATCATTACAAATAAATAATTTAGTCGACTCTTTACTAAATTACTCAAAAGATTAGATATAGTCATGTACCAAAGAGGACACTCACCTTCATATGAGTTTTAGATTCCATCTTGTATATATGAGCTGAATTTCCAAATAGTTTGAACTGGGTTTTATCATTCACTCACCACCATGATCAAGTGTTGTCAATCTAGATAAATTTGATCTATTTAACGTTTTTAATCCTAAACTGTAGGCAACAAAGTGTACCTACAAATGACAAGGCGTGACTATGCATAGACACTCCAATTATTTAGTCAATAAGGATTCTAAAAGTAAGTAATAGAATTGAATTTTACTCTTAAGCATTACATGAAATGCTTGGTCGTCGATTTCTTTTAGATTGCTCGTTATGAGAATTTACATCATGAGAACATTTAAGAGGTCTTGCAAGTTCTCAACGTTCAATTGAAAAGACATTTAAGGAGGAAATATTAGGTGTGATAAACAGGTTGATCCACTCATAGACTCGTGGGCTTAACTCGGACTCATTTTGAGATGAGTTATGGGTCAAGTTGAACTTAGTTGTTTTCTATGAGCCAACTTGTTTGAACTCGTAGTTCGTCTTAATTTTAGGCTGACTCTATTAATTTCTTTTAAAATGCTTAATTTATTATTTTGTAAGCAAATGAAAAATAAAAGTTTCGACTTGACTCGTGAGGCCCACGAGCCTATGGGCCGAACTGGGTCAATTGGGAGGATAAGGTGACATGTACAAATTGAGAGGATAAGGTGAACGTAAATAAAATTACATGCACGTGTTACTTGGCATTTAGGGTAACATCTACAGTGTATTTTAATCACTGTTTAATTGTATCATCTAAAGTGTTTGGTCCCATTATTTTCGATTAAATTATAATTCATTTTTTCTATTTTCTTATAAACAATACATTTTTTAATAAAATAATGTTACACTTAAACCCAACAAATTTTCCTTCCTTTTAACTACACATTTTCTAAAAAAAATTATTATTCTAATGTGGAATAATGGAGTCCAATGGGCGCTTAAGATCACGAAACAAGACTTAAATATATATTTAAAATTAAAAAATAAAAAAAAACGTCCATTTTGCAATTTGTCATTGTCCACTGATATTGGATTGGTATTACACGTCTACAGTTTCAGTAAATTAATATTGGGTGTCCCATTAATGTCCGTAGTTCCTTATGAGGATTTGGATGAGTCAAGAAGATAGATTTCAGATCTAATCCCATCTTTAAATTTAGATGGAAAATCAAATTTGATTTGCAGATTTTGGATTCTATTTAAATTATCAAATGAAATTTTCATGTTTTTGATTTGGGGTGCTCTACTATCCATATCTATCGAAATTGGACTGAACGAGCTCGAAAACTGTCAAATTAATCGAATAACGTGGTCGAGTTTTTTGAAGTTTGGCTAAAGCTCCGAGCAAAACTAACCCTTTCGAGTAAATCGATTTCGGTAGGTCCGATAATTCGATAATGATTTACCTATTAAATCAGTAATAGGAAGTTTGATTGGATCAATAACTGGGCCGAGTTTGATACCTACCATCTAGTATAAGCCACGTGTCACAAATGATGACTTCGAATCGCCCATGACCCTTGAGACCAAATCCAAGGGCGATATCGTCAATACAGAAACTCAGTGTAAATACACAAGTAACTCAGGGCTATTCTAGTAATTTAATAAAGAGAATTGGTTCATTAAGGAGCGAAGGGACCACAAGGTTTTCCCCACCATCAAGTAATTAAATTTTCATTATTTTTAAAATTTCTTGATTTTTTATATTTGTTTCTTCCTTCCTCTCTTCCAAATCCTACGCGGCTTCTTTGGATTTTGCTGAAAAATAATAGAATAGAATAATATTGTAAATGGCAGCACCACACCATTGATCCGATTCTCTCTCTCTTTCCCTTGTTTTCAACGGCACCCTCTTAATGCTTTATTGATCCGAATATTCAATTTTCTCTCTCTAGTATTCGTTTCTCTGTCTTCCTATAGATGTATGTTCTTCGATATTTGGCATTATATTTTAAATCCTGAAAGGTGAGTTTTTTTACCTCTTCAAAATTCCGTGTGATTGATTTCCGTTACCATTTTCGATTCGAATTGCATTTCGTGTATTCGCATTTTCGATCTTGGTGAGTTTTTAATTAATTTTTTTATTTTTTCTGTAGATTATGTCAGTTGCTTTTCTCAAAGTTTCAATTATGATTAAATATTTGAAAAATTCAGGCAAATACTTGGAAATTCTGCTTTTATCATATCGCGTTAATGTACTTTCAAATGAGGATTTTTCCTTTTAGTTTTGGTTTTTTCTTTCTGTAGTTTAAGAGGCTCTTTTCTGTACTATAGAATACGTGAATTTATTATTTTGCGTTTTGATCGTGAAATCCATTTTTGTTTTGAGTCTTGAATCGGTAAAATCTTGCTAGTTATATGCTTTGTCAGAAGATTAATTACTAATTGAAGCGTGTCGTGAAGTTTTTTTTCTAACTTCTCTATTAAGGTAATGGGATGCGCTAAATTTGCTTCTGCTGTCTTATTTTTACTCTATATCTTTGAATATAGAATTTTGCTTTCTATTTGTCTGAGGGAGTAAGAATTTTTTATTTTATTTTGATAAGTGAAGAACTTAACAAATAGAAGGTTTAGGGTTCCCTGGCGAAAAAAAGATGTCATCTTATAGTTCTATTCGTGTATTGGTAGCTTTTATCCTCTTAATATTCTTCTGTTGAGATATCACTTTGCACCTATTCCAAATGTTTGTGAATTTTCAACTGTCTAAGGACTAATTTTAGCAAGCACTGATAACTTTTTTATTTCTTTTGTGTATTTCGACTGCTGATTTCCCCATTTTTTTGACAGACAGACAAATATTGGCAGCTGTAAATTCTCATTCATGGTTGACCTCTTCCATTTACTGACGTTATAGAAAGGACTGCAACGGTGGCTGTTTTTAGATGATAACCACTGGTTGCAGCTTGTAGAGGCTGCATTTAAGCATGTTGATAATTTTTTGGTTGATATTTAATCATTCTTACAATGAGAAGCCAGCATTTTACTACATATTATATTATCTGGTGGAGATAATAAGCAACGATGCCTATATACAGTTTATTGAAGAACACTGTTTAGACAGTGTAGAAACCTCTTCTAAGAGGTTAGAAGTCCATTGAACTAAATTTATTTGGTCCGTTGTTGTAAACCGAAGAATGGAAAGGTGCGGTTATATTATTATTATTATTATTATTATTTTTTTTTTTCTTTTGGATAGCTTGCCATATCTTTTAATTGAGCCTTATGGTTTTAGTATTTTCTTGTGTGTTTTACTTCCAGATATAAAATTTTGGAAGAACTTGGCGATGGCGCTTGTGGTAGTGTATATAAAGCCCTAAATATTGGAACATCTGAAATAGTAAGGGATTTACTTTCCAATATAGCTATTCTATTTTCCAAGTAACTTTGATACATAGAAATGAATTTTGCTTCATCTATTCAACACCCGTATGAATACCAGGTTGCAGTCAAGAAAATGAAGAGGAAATTCTATTATTGGGAGGAATGTGTGAACCTAAGAGAAGTAAAGGTTTGTGAGTTATTTAGTTAGTAACTGAGCTTTTGATGTTGACACTTAAAACTAAGATATTCATACATATGACTGCTTTTATGTATTTTAGTTTGTATAAGTTACCTTTTTGTTTCCCTCTCCATGCAGTCCCTCCGCAAATTAAATCATCCTAACATCATCAAATTAATGGAGATTGTCAGAGAAAACAATGAGCTTTTCTTCATATTCGAGTACATGGTATCGTATGAATACTTTTAGCTATTGCTTTTCCCTTTCTTTTATGTGGTTTCCTTTTATATGTGATACGAACTCAGATTCTTTAGCAATAATATTGTTGATTGATGGATCTACTAAGTCTTTTCTAAAAATGATGTAGAGCATAACTATGGATTTGGAATTTTTTGGTGGTTTGAAAACAATTATAACGAGTTCATAGTGATAGTTGTTTTGATATCTAAAATTGTCCTGCCTCAAAAAGTTCAATAAACACAAAAATTCAATTGTAAGATTACTGGAATATTACAGCTGAATTTGTTTGTGGACATGATGAGCCAATTTTGTCTCCATAGATTGTCAATTTCCTCAATCCTGCAGTTGAGATACCTGTGCTTTGACGTGATGGGTGTTGTTCTCTTAGATACTTCACTTATATTAAACACCGACAGTGCTCTCTTCAAAAGAAAAAATATTGCCCTGCTTGCTGAAGTCATGAAATAATCATGAAAGGGACTAAAAGTTTAGGAACTTTCCTGCCAAACTATCGTCGTAAGATCCCTTCTGTACTCAATGCCGTTTATGTTGTTGGGGGCTCCAAAATGTATGATGCCAAAGGATTTTTTATGGAGTAGAGGTTATTTAGGCATCGAACAACCACCTCTGGACTCTGGCAGGCAGCAGCCTAAACATGATTATCTACTTTAGTGGGAGCTATCTTCGCTAGTACATTTGTTCTGATAAATAAACATCATCATCACATATTTGGTTCCTCTTATCATCATCCACGTCACTATTTGTTTCTTCAAATGCTTTATCATCATTTTTCACTTGCAATGGTGTCTTGTCCTTCCCTTTCCGTACTGTAGAAAGGCAGAAAATAGAAATCAAAAACCTTGTAAAACATTCTAGGTTAACAAAAAGTAGCGCAAAAGCTAAGGCCAAAATGCTGAGAAAAGGCAAGACAAATCTTCATGCTTCATAGTCGAGAATTGAGGCATAAGCTTCAAGTAGTTTTTTTAACATTATTATATTCACTCTGTTTCTCCTTGGAAATAATAGTTGTTCGAAACAGAATAAGGTTCTGTGCGGTGAACTTTTTATTGATGGCTTATGTCTCAATGTTTAGTTTTGTTAACAAGCTCTATTAGGCATACTTGATATGCTACAGGAAATTGTTCCAGGTATCATTTTCATCAAATGAAATCATCCTGGACATAAATTTCATAGAAACATTTTGTTTTGGAGTTGGGGTGTTTGCTTTGCCTTGTTGTTCAGCAGTTTAGAGCAAACAAGATGTGTAGTTCATATTTCATGTTTTTAGCTAATGTTTTACTACATTAATCTCTTTCTTGAAACTTTGATTGGTTTCTATATCTTGCTCTGCATAAATGGTTGATGCTCTCAGAATGAATCACAATTTTGCAATATCTTGATGGACTTTGTATATCCAGGAACATAATCTGTATCAAATAATGAAAGAACGGCAAAAATCCTTTTCAGAAGAAGAGATTAGAGGGTTGATGACTCAGGTTCTGCAAGGGCTTGCATATGTGCATAAAAATGGATATTTTCATCGGGATCTAAAACCTGGTATCGAACTGTTCAACAGTGTGTTTGTGAATTGTGTGGTTCTATTATATTATAGAGAAGAATATTTTATTGCATGCTTATTTACTGCAATCCTTTTTGCCTGAAGAGAATTTGCTAGTGACAAATAACACAATAAAAATTGCTGACTTTGGACTGGCTAGGGAACTCTCCTCAATGCCTCCTTTTACTGATTATGTTTCCACACGCTGGTCAGTTATCTTTTCCAACACTAGGGCATCATCTTGCCACACACTTTTGTGATTCAGAACTATCTAATGGATGAATTATGCTTGTTATTGCAGGTATCGAGCACCAGAAGTCTTGTTGCAATCTTCATCGTACACTCCTGCTATTGGTATGCAAATATGCAATACTTTAAATTCACTCAAATTGCACTAGCTTCTTAGGCTCTGAAGAGATGTTCGGTGTACTGTTTCATGCTGCTTTTTATCCTTGTCAGTTGTTGATAAAGGTGAATATTGAGTAGGATGTAGTGCTATCTATGTAGTGACATGTTTCATTATGAAATTTGTTTAAGAATGGTGAGGAGCATTTGCTTGTTCTGGTATTAATGGATTTTGTTCTAGCTGCTTCTTTAAGATGTTTAAAATATTTATTTGGCTCCTCTATCCCTTTCTTTTAGATTGATAACTAATGGAAAGCATAATATCATGACAGATATGTGGGCGGTTGGTGCAATATTGGCTGAACTTTTCACTTTGTGCCCAATTTTTCCCGGGCAAAGGTGATTTATTAATTCTTTTCCATCACAATCTTAGACTACATCACACTTCTTGGTTTATAACTACTGATCTTGTTAGACATTGCTATATGAATGGGATAAAGAATTCTTTTATTAGAAATATGGCGTCTCTTATATTTGTAAGGATATTGAGAACTCCTTATTTCTCGCATCAGCTTTTTCCATTTTGAAAGCAAAAGAGGCTGAATACTATATTGCACAGATTCATTATTCATTTGAATGCATAGCTGAAATGAAAATACTTGAAAATCTCGTCCTGTAAGTGTACTGATACTTTTCAACTATGGTCAGTGAGATAGATCAGTTGTATAAGATATGCTGTGTTCTTGGGGCACCAGATTGGAATACCTTTCCAGAGGCGAGGAACATTGCTAGATTAGTTGATATCAGTTATTCTGAAGTGAGTTAAATATGAACTTAGACAAATCCACCCCCCACCCCCCGCCAGAAGTCTTGCATGTTGACAGTTCTATTTATCTATTTGGTAGATTATGCCTGCCAATCTTTCAGATGTTATTCCAAATGCTAGCTTGGAAGCAATTGACTTGATCAAGGTGGTTTATCTGTATAATACACGTTCATAATTTGTCCACTTCAACAAAGTTTCTCATTACTAATTTCTCTCTTTTTTCTATAGCAACTTTGTTCATGGGACCCGTTAAAGAGGCCAACTGCAGATCAATGCTTACAGCATCCATTTTTCCATGTAACTTATCTTCTCAAGTTTATTACCAGTTTCTCACTATTGTTTAAATCACTAACAAAAACCAATACATAGGTTGGCAAGTGGATACCTCGTCCACCTGGGGATCTTCTTCAACTGAGATTAAGTAATTGTGGTGGGTATCCTGACTACTAGTTAATGTTGGACAAGTATGATTATGAATCTCTGTTCTCAAATCATTGATATGTCTGCAGGATCAAAACCAAATCTTGAACTGAACCTCTGGGACTACGGCACTTCAAGGGATGATTGTTTTCTTGGCTTGACTCTGGCAGTGAACCCCAGTGCTTCAAACTTGGGTAATAAAATAGTGTTTTGATGTTTCATGATTGCTCTGCTATTTATTATGACTGACTAGGAAATGCATTGAGGATGGATATAGGCACTTTACGTGATAATCTGCAATCTACTTTCTCTCGAGTTCTTTATTTTCTTTTCGATTGATGGAATACGGTCTACACATGTTATGGAAACATGGAATAAACATTTATTAGTTAAAATATGTTCCAACCTTCACTCTTTTGACCCAATTGTGCAGGTACAAGGGATGTTTAATGATTTAGTTTTACTAAATTGCTTTCCTTTCCTACAGCCTGAAACAATTTATATCTACAGAGATATGTTTCAGGAATGCTTCATGTAATATTCTAAATAAACTGTGAGGAAAAAGGACTCTTTTTTGCTTTTACTGTGATACTTTGAAGTTATTCTTCTGTCTATCCTCTACGAATCTGTGTCTCAAGGACAACATTTTTTCCCTATCAGTTTATCTTCAACAAGATAATAGTGTGATCATGCTCATTTTATTATCTGTACTGGCATTTTTGTTGTTTGGAGGCAAATTTAAATTAGTTTTGTCTTTTCTGTAAATCATTAAAATGAATAGGCTTCCTGAATTCTCTAGATGGGCTATCTTGTTTTGGTCTTGAAAACTTTATATTCATCTAATACACGAATTCATTTCCTGCAGAGAGGGTTGACAAAAGCCAACGTACAGGAGAGGTGGGTTTACTTCTGTTGATAAACTATCGGTTCATTCTCCTCGAAGGCGTTCTGTGTGCGCTCTTTTTTATTTATTTTTATTTTTTTCCTAATCAAGGTAGACCATAGGAGTGCAGGAAGAGAGAGAGAGAGAGAGAGAGAGAGTTGGTTGGTTCTAATTTAACTTAGACTTTTAAGGTTATTCAGATGCCCTGATCACTAGAGCAATATCATTCTTCTGATGTATAATTTACATCCAGACACTACTGCATCTGGTTTTCTAAAAGTTCGTGTCGTTGTATGTGCAGGATATTATGTTTTGCTCTGGTCTTCACGATCAATCTCAACAATCAGGTAATTTGAATGTTTTTGTGGATCCATCTTTGCCTATTCTATCAAGGTCTTCAGCCTCTTTAAGGATGTAATATGTAATTAACAGAGTGAACCATTTTTTCCCTTCTCTGAGCTTTTCAGTTTTCTGGTCACTGTTTCCTTCTGATCACCATGGGATTACTGCACCAGTGGATCCTTCCCTATCATTATCGTTCAGGTCAGTTACATGCATTCCGCTAAAGTATTACAACATGGCTCTTATGATAGTGGAAAATTGGAGAGTTTCCAGTGTTTCTGCGGATAGAATCTAAATTCGTGGATATTAAATTATGGGCTTATTGTTTGTTTGTATTATTAGTTCAATGCCACATTCGACTATTGGAGTAGCAGCACAATCGGCAGGGTTTGGGATGGCATCGTTGCAGACCAGCATCCTAGACTGTCCCCTACTGGCAATGTCTTCACCTTTCCAACAGGGCCAATACCTTTGAGATCATATCAATTTTCCTCAAGACAAATTATCAGAACAACACACTTGCACAGAGTGCTTGTAATTATATTATTTAATTCTGTACAAAAATTGTATGAATAACTTTCCACTGGATCCAACACATTACAAGGACTCTTTTGATTCAAGTCGGGTGATGTATAATATTATTGATATGCTCTTCTTGTGAAAACATGTTGCAAAGAGTAATGCTAAATCATTGGTGATATGACAGTCTATATAGAATAATGAGATTGTGCAATTCAATTTAAATTAGAGAAAGGGGAGGAGAGAGAGAGAGATGTGAGGGATAATGAGTGGTCGTATTATCGAGACGATAAATAGCGTTACCCTTTTGGAAAAGGTATATTTGGTCTACTTTTATGTGCGATGAAAATTTCTCTCTCGAAATTGATAAAAAGGTGACAAAAGCATATCAATCACAACTTTTTAAAATTATTAAATGTAAATTTTAAGTGAAGGGATTTCCAGCGGCAATTCAAGAGGCAGAAGCACAAAATTCACTATTTGGTATGAGATGTAGTAGGTTGGGACCCAGAATCAACCATTTTTTTTTTGTTGCCGATTATCCATTATATTCAGTAGGGCTAATGGTGCGGATGCCGTGGCTATTGTGGACATTCTTGAAAATTAGGGAAAAGCCTGCGATCAGCAAGGTAAATATGCCATCATTCTTTAAACCAGGTCGTCGTTGCGAAATAGGTATGGCGCCTTTGGGATGCCCCAGACTCGCTGCTTATGTACTTGCATCTATAGACTACCCAAATATGGATATCCTGACTGCTGAGGACAAACATGACTCTTCCTTTATTTAGAAGAGTTTACTATGGGGTCAGATGGAGAGTCGGGACTAGTGATGTGATCCTTGGCTCCCATTCTAACTAGCTTCAGTATGTATATACCACCCAGAGCGAGGCGATTGTGGTCTGTGATCTGATAAGCTAGGATGGGGACTGAAATGAAGAAGTTCTGAACAAATTGTATGTTTTTCAATAATCTTGATCTCTACATCAAGGTGGAACTCCCTTGTTTGCTCATTATTTTCGCACGTCTATTGATTATTGCAATACAAATACTAGATGAAACAAGGCATTTTGAACCATATAATGTTGTTGCTATGGTGCCGCCACTTGGTGTATACCCACAAGAAGACCGTTATATATGGCATTTTGATGCTAAAGGCTACACAGTGCGAAGTGGGTATAGGCTTTGTTGATGTCCGAACTCAAGAGTTACTTCGGACCCACTTCAGAAGATAATAAAAAGAGCTTAATGGAATCCCCGAGTCACATAATGATATAGATCCATGTGTCCATCCAAATGAGTTCGGCCATAAGGTCGTTGTCATCAGTAAACATCATCATTGCTCAACTAAAAAGACGTTCATTCCAATCAAAAGAGGATAAGTGTCACCTCTAATGTCGTATCAGGATTGTGCGCCCCAACAATAAGAAGAAAGTGATGATGGGCTAGGCAGTAGGCAATTATGATTTAGCTACAAACTACGTCCTAAGTGAAATGATGATCCGGCCAAACTCAACATCCAATCAAATATCTTCAAAACGATGGTTTAATACGAATCAACGTCAGACACTATAGAGTGATGGGAAAGATGATGGCAAGCTCTTGTTGAAGGCTTAAGAATAGGGCAATTATGATGGGGAAGTTTGAAGAATTTTGCATGCTCCTGTGGGGGATATGGTCAGACAGAAATTTTATCGAGCGTAACGTGATTTATAGAACGTGTGCTCTTCAGTACTTACCCACTTGCTGGTAGTAATTCTCTTGTGATATAAAAATAGTGTTTGGCAGATTAGGAGAAGATGGAGTTCATGAACAAGTCCATGAGGTGCTTGTGATTGCGAGAGATTTGCTGAGAGCCCATTCTTCAACTGGCCAAATCCATGGGCATCCAGCTAGAAACTGTGGTTCGGAAATGGAAATAAAGCGGCTTATGCTTGCATCACACACACACACACACACACACGTTTATTTCTATTCTAATTGTCGGTTGAATAACGTACAACAAATACTACTTTTTAGCAGAAAATAAAAAACAAAGTTCCCCAAATCACCATTGGACCCTCTCCGGATTTGGTTGTCGGTCGTCAACAAATTTAAATAGCAATTTATAAGTAACTGAGGAAGTTTCCAAATTCTAGTGGAGGCTATGGGTATTAAACGGGGGTAAGTCAAGCCGTCTCGCAGTCGTTTATTTCAAATAAATAGCGCCCTATTGGATGCATATGCCCACAATTGCAACCCCACCCCCACCATCATTAGTTGGATTACATATTTCAAGTAGAGTTTAAAAGTTTTAACTATTGATGATGTGGTGACGTATCATATAATGTTTGATAGGTATAGTGTCTAGCAGAAATATTTTAAAATTCAATGATAGATGAAAAAACATTATGAAAAATATAGTAAACATTGGTGCATTTATCTCCTAGGTTAAAACATGAAATACTTCATACCCAAAATAATTTACATCTTTCTAACTCCAACTACCCCTGGAACTATAGAAATTCTTTTGTTGGAAGTATATGATGATAGGATCTTAAAATATGGTAGCTAGAAAGACATAAATGTTGTCCTAGAGCCATATCTTGTTTACTTGGAGAGAACATTACTTACGGTTCTTATATTTGGATAGAACCACAAGTAATGTTCTTCTGCCACAGCAGCAAGTGGTGGACAGGAAAATAATTTCAGCTTGAAAGAATGGTCAACAAAGACACGTTAAAGATATTTATACATATTTCACGTCAGCAACTAATTATTACGGGTGATGATAATCATTTATTGGCTATTGAATCTTGAATTTCTGTCAATGAAATTTGACAAAGTTTTCTAAATTGAAATTAAATCAAATAAAAGTATAGTTACATGATTATAATTTTATTAAATATAGTTACTCGATTAAACAAAATTGAAATATAGTTACCCGATTGGCACTAAAGTATGATATAATTGCCACAAATGAAATTAAAGCAAAAAGTACACTCGTTAAATACCATACATTTAGCTCCTGATTGGTTTATTCAAAAATTAAACTTATAATAGATTTTGATAAATGTCAATAAAATATGTAGTTAAAAAGTTGTGGATTTCAAAAGATATAAGGAACCAAACAAGTTGTGGGTTTCAGAAAATATTGCATCATTTATTCCATAATTGCTCGCAATATTTCTAGTAAAGTTACTAATATTAGTAATACTCCAAACAAAGAAACGAATTTATTAAAAACATTTGAGTAAGCACATGTTTTATTTAACATCCCCAATAACTAGAAATCTAAGAGACAACCGAGATTTTGACGAGGTGAAGCAAATCCATGTCTAAATGCTCGATATTCCAGCAATTGCTTCCATTTCCTTGACCAAAGTCTTGATAAAATTGTTTTGAATATCTTTATTATCGTCTTTGAGGAAGGTAAAAAAGAGATTAGCTCTTATGGACTTTCCCGGTTCTTTATTAATGTTTAACACAAGTGTTTCAACAGCACTCTTAATATCCTCTTTTCCAAAGAACCCATCTTCATCGCTTCTATTGACCTCCACTCCAGCCTTAAGGTCTCCATGTACGAGCTTAGAATTCACGAATTGGTCGCCCTTTTGGGGCAACATAACTAGTTGGCAGTCATTCACGATAGCCTCAATCACTGAGCTGAATCCTGCATGACATAAATAACAACCCACACTTTTGTGTGCCAAAATCTGCTGCTGCTGGACCCACCCAGTGTGAATGATTCCTTTACCTTCCACTCTTTCCAAGAACCCTTGAGGAAGTGCCCTCTTTAGCTCAGCTGACACATCAACATTTGCAGGAAAATTTAAGACCAGAAAAAATGGAAGACCTGTGAGTTCTAGCCCTAAACCTAGTTCATTAATTTGATCATCAGTTAAGAATGTTTCACTCCCAAAAGAACAGTAAATGACAGAGTTAGCTTCAAATTTGTCTAACCATTTAGCCCATTTTTCCTCCAGGTGATCTGGTGGAGGCTCCGGGACTACTGGACCGACTAAAAGAACCGGTTTCTTGAACTGGGACTTGACATAATTTATATAAGGTGCTTCCATTTCATTGCAAGTCTTGGCAAGTATGACCGAGCAGCCCCGCAGGCCCGAGAGGACACGGTCATACACACAAGGTTTGCCATGAAAACGCTTGAACATGTAGAGAAAATCCCGAGCCTCAAATGTTCTGAGTGAGGTTACAGAAGTTTGAGGGAACCCCGGGGGAGGTTTTTTCATTTCTTCAACTGTGGGAGATCTTCCAGGTTCAGGAAGCCTAGCCGGAACAGTAACAAATGCAGTTGATAGAGCAATGAACACGGAGTAGAACACTGTTTGTATACCCAATTCATAGGCTAACTTAGGTAGCCATTCTTGAGCAAAATCAAAAAGTACAAAATGGGGTTTGAGTTGTGATAACAGTGTTTTTATCTGAGGTTGCATAAGATCAAGAGCAACCTTGAGGAGTTCAGATTGAGTTGGATTCAGTTCAGCCGTGCTCTCAACGCCCGGAGGAAGACCCTCAACGTGCGGGATAGTGAGAGGGATTATTTGGGTGGTGGAAGCGTCGTTGAGCATTGACCTTATACGATTAACATTGGCTGGTGCAGAGAAGAAGGAGATCTTGACGCCATGAGAGGAGAGCTTGTTAGATAGCTGCACGAATGGGCTGATGTGACCAAAGGCAAAAAATGGAAACATAACAACATGAAGACAACTACTAGGGGTTCTTTTCTCTTCCTCCATCTGCAAGCGAATTGAAGGTACAAAGGATTGGTATCTGGGGCTTCTGTTTAATAATTAAGCTTGTTCGTCTTGATATACAGGGTGGGGGTTGATGTGCAATAAAAGTGCATTAAAAACATGGTAGCCCCCCTCCCCTCCCATGTGAGTGTGCCAGCATAGTAAGGGGCATTAAAAATTTGGTTGTTGAAAGGTGGGTGGCTTCTAACTTGTCTGGTGGTGGTTGTATCTTTCGTTCAATTATATTCATCATTATACTTTTCACAATATTTTTTATTAATCACAATACTTTTATAACATTTAGACTAGCCACTGAACTTTGCGATAATTAACATTCAAATGTGCCACATTTGAATATTAACTACTGATGATGTAGTGACAGATACTGTAACGTTTGATAGGTTCAGTGACTAGTCATAAACATTTAAAATTCAAGTGATCAATGAAAAATATCATAGAAAGCATATTAATCATTGATATTTGTCCTCTAAATTATAACATGAAATATTTTCATACTCAAAAAACCTTCCCCTTGAACTATAGAAACTCTTTTATTAGATGTATTCGAGAGCTTAACATCTGTAAAGCTTTCTGTAAAACAAGATTAAGATGTACAAGTAGCTTAATCAATAACAAACACCAACAAAAATTAGAGAGAGAGAGAGAGAGAGATGTGCCATGAAGGTGGAATTATTGGGAAAGGAAGGGTTTGCTTAATTGGTCGTCGTCTTCTTCTTCAACTTATGTTCTTTACCATTTGATTTCTCCAACATTAGTCTCGAAAGAACTTTTGAGTGACATCTATTCCTCTCCTTTTATTATTGTTTATTTTGAGTGCTAGTACTCCTTTTGTTCCACGAATATAGACTTGATTTCATTTTCACGCAGAATAAGAAAATGTACTCTACTTCCTCCGTCTCATAAAAACAAAGTGCTTGTCTTAACAAAAACAACAACAAAAAGAACATGTCAAAAATAGAGTGCACACTACACAATAAGAAGGTAAAGTTACCACCGAATGCTGAAAAAAGATTATGCATCCGCTTGAATTTCATTTTCTTTTCCTAAAATTCTACTTTTCAAAGTCAAAAACTAATTTTTTTTCATAGGTCGTACCAATAATACCAATTTATCAACCATTCTTAAAATGTAGAAGTTTATCAAAATAAAATTAAACCCAGAGTGAGACAATACCCGATATTATTGGTATTGTACACACTACACAATAACAATAAGGAGGTAAAGTTACAACAGAATGCTGAAAAAACATTATGCATCCGCTTGAATTTCATTTTCTTTTCTTAAAATTTTACTTTTCAAAGTCAAAAACTAACTTTTTTTTGTAGGTCGCACTAGTAATACCAACTTATCAACCATTCTTAAAATGTAGTAAACCCAAAGTGAGGCAATACCCGGTATTACTGATATTGAGCACACTACACAATAAGAAGGTAAAGTTACAACCGAATGCTGAAAAAACATTATGCATTCGCTTGAATTTCATTTTCTTTTCTTAAAATTCTACTTTTCAGTCAAAAACTAATTTTTTTCGTAGGTCGCTCCAGTAATACCAACTTATCAACCATTCTTGAAAGGTAGAAGTTTATCAAAATAAAATTAAACCCAGAGTGAGGCATACCCGGTAACAGATTTCGCGTTACATGAGGCGTAGATATATGATTCAAAGAACAAAAAAGCAACTTTTTGTGATACAAACAATGACCATAACACATGAGAAATAAATATAATGATGTAGATGATTCATCTACCGTTACAGTGGTTCTCCTTGAACAAATGAAAATTTTGAGCAAGACCCGCAATTCTTATTGGATGAGTCTTCTTCGGGCCTCAGCGACAGAGAGAGCCAAACAGACTATAAAAGACGTATTGGAAAGAAGGGATTCAATTGTTGAAAGAGTTATTTTCACCTTGAACTAAAAAAATCAATCTCAAGCAGGGCATGAGCTGGGAATGATCTGCAAAAATTCCGCCCTAGCTGCAGGGTCAGTGGAAAATCGACCCAAGACTCCAATTGTAGCAGTATTGCTGCCAAATTTCTCGATCCCTCGAGCTATCATACACGTGTGATTAGCTTCCACAACTACCATTACATCTTCACCTAAAATAGATGAAACTGTCTCCGCTATTTGCCTGGTCAGTCTTTCCTGTACTTGGAGCTTGAATCCATAAAAATGTACTATTGACTGTAAAAGAGATCTTCCAACAGGGTTCACCCCATTGGAACGGTAAAAACCTATATGCACTACACCATGGAAGGGAAGTAAATGGTGTTCACATTGCGACCATAATGTCAAGTTCAGTTCTGAACAGATACTATCTTCAATATGGTCTACTCCATTGGAAATTAGAGAATCTCTTCTGTTTCGGTCAAACCCATTTAGCTTCATATCCAGATTAGTATTTCTAAACTTCATCAACCACTTCACAAATCGAGCAGGAGTTTCAATGAGCTCTTCCCTTAATGGATCTTCACCCAAAGAACAAAGAATTGAAGCTACTGCATTAAGCATTACTGAATTTGCTGGTTCCATCTTGCGGAAAGCGTGAGCCGGGCACCAAGATTTTCCAATCGAGCCTCTACAATGGATATCCTCTACGTTTATGTCTCTGAATCTCAGAAGACTGAAAAAATCAGTCCAACTATCAGACTTCTCGTCTTCGAAAACTCCTGACCCTGATGCAACTAAAATCTTTACCCATCCTTCGTGATTTGGGTCCAAGATGGCCGACTCAAAATTAGGCAAATGAATGTGAGAACATTGGAGAACAACAGCAACGCCTGTAGCTTTGATACCATGCTGCAAAGCTGTACACAACTCATAGGCCAAGCGCTGTGGATCTTGAAGCCGTTTTGCAAAGGTGTCGGCCACTCGAGAGAGCTTGCTTAGGCCTACAACCCGCTGGCCAGATGGGACATAACCAACATGACATTTAATCTGGAATGGAAACAGGCAAGACTCGCAATAGGAGAAGAGATCAAGATCTCGAACAATTACAAGCCCACCAACTCCACCGGCATGTCCAACTCCACTTTCTAACCCAGCTTCGGGGAATAAAGCGCCAGAGACAATGTCCTTCACCTTCTGTTTATAACCTGGATATCGCATACAACATAAAACATATTAGCAAAAACGATAACTCTTGCTTGTACAATAATCACATCTTAATAAATTTACAAACAGATATTTGCGTAGAAATTACCTCCACATATCCACAGCAGCACAAGATTATCCAAAAACTAATAAAAATTGATCATGTCACAGTGAAACAATGGGCCACAACCATCATCAACTACGCAGCCAAATTCAAAGGAGCATAATATCCAGCAAGAAATTCGGACAAGGAAGCATCACCAAGTCTTGCTGCCAAATTCGAATACACATGGTTTATGAAAATGCATTCACTGATTTAACTAGCCAGATCACTTAACTGGTGCTTGGATTCCTCGCCCTCTACTTACCTAGTGCATACCAATTTTCCCATTGCCTATCAGGTTGACTACTGAAGTACTGAAATTACAAATTTTCACATTGCTTATCGGGTTGACTACCAAAGTACTCAAATCTCCATTAATCTAATACAGAACAAGATAACAATAACTAGAATCTATACACTTACACTGAATCAATGGATTTCTCACTCTCCCCTCGCTGTATTTTGGAAGCAGAAGTCAAATAGTTTTGTTCAGATCCAATTAAGCCAACGATCAAATATCTTTTGAAAACTAGGGGACACTGAAAGCTTGTTACAATAGATGCTAATATATTTATATCAACCTTGTAGATATTTACTGTTCTCAAATAATATTTTGCAGTTTAAACATGTTTCCAGTACCAGGAAGTAAACATTGTATCATTTTTCAATTCAAACACGAATGCTTGCTACAAAAGTCAAAAGCCACCTTCTGTCTTTTTAAAAGCCATGCCAAACAGGCCTAGATACTTAATGCTATATTAATCAAAATCTTCCTTCTATTTAAATCTACATAACCCCGTACCAAAATTTGCACCATTTTGCACCAAATCTTACACCGAATTAAAAATCATCTCTAACTCATAACACCAAAAATTGCACCAAATGAATAGTGTTTAATAATTTTCTTCATTTTTTTTTATTTAATTCTTAACAATCCATTCATCTCAAACATTATTTATTTATTTATTTTATTACTGCTTATATTATTAAATAAATAATTACATTTAGTTAACAAAAATATTGAACTCATTAATAAATTTAAACAATGTAGTACAATTAATAGAAATACAACAACTAAGAAAATATTAAATCATAATATTTAAAAGGAGTGTAATACTTTTTGAATCACAACATCATGATATTTCAAAGTCGCAATAGTACTCACAATTAATTAGTTTTTATTAAATGATTAAAATTTATTACAAATAATAATAATAATATAATAATAAATTCAGAATTAAAGGACAAATATACCCTTGACAAAAAATGGTGCAAAGTGAAGAGAAGGGTAAAAATGGTGCAATGGGTTGGAGGAGATTTGCACCAAAAATTTGGTAAATTATGGTGCAACGAGGATGGGTTGGAGATGCTCGACAAGCAACAGATCCAACTAATAGGGCCTTATATAATGAATAAAACAAGCAACACAAATGAATAATTACCTCTAGTTCCTTCCCGAAGAGCCTTGGCTACACGAAGAGGGGTCTTTCGAATACCTTCACGTTCGATATCTTCACCCAAACCTCGCAAGAGGACTCTCACAGCATCCTCAATGTCCAGAATCTCAGGCTCCTCCTCCTCAAAATTTAGTTCAACACAGCCTCCACGCTCCACTCCATTCGCTAGCTCCAGATGGTAATGCCCCTCATCTAGAGCGCCCATTACAGAAATTATTCAAATCCCACCAACCCAAATCACAAAATCAAGATTCACAACGAATAAAACTAAATCTTGTATTTTTGAGATATAAGATTCAATCTTTTAGCTCCCAAATGAAAAGAATGACAGAAGATTGAAACTTAATGGCAGAGAGATGAAAATAACGGCCAACACATAAAAGGATCTAACAGATCAAATCAATTTAAAAACGAAAATCTCAAAAAATCTTCACAAAACTCCTCAGAAGAACACGAATCAGTTGGCTTATAAGGGAAAAAAATGTTAACGTAGGTGTTATCGAGAGGAGAAGATGATGAGAAGAGGGTGATGGATGTTTGTCTATGCGCAGTATATAAAAACGTAGGGTTGTCGTCTATTCCACGACTTTTAACTAAATTTGAATCATGCCACTACATGTACAACACTAATTGACAATATTTTATTTAGTATCATTATATTCATTCATTTTAAAAAATTATTTTTTACATCAATTGCTAAAATTTTGACAACATGATTATCAGTAATTATTGGCAATATATGTTGTACGGACAATTTTATTCTTAAAATTTTGGGATTTAACTATTCGAAAAATGGACCAATCCTTCTGTCTTAGCTTGCTATTCATCAAAATGAATATCGATGACAAGAAAATTTATTATTCCTCGCATTTTCCACTCTGTCTCTTTCATAGAAATTGAACCGCTCAATTTCATTGTAAATTTGTAAGGTTGATTATGCGCGATGGCGGCTAGCGTAAGAATGGAATAAACTATCATATTCTTTCTTTATTTATTTGTAATTTTTACGGTTTTATGCAAGCAAAAGCAATATGTGGGCCAATGGCAGTCGGTACAATTCATGATGGCAGATGACGTAAGAAGTTGACCAGTCATCATCTATCCCACCAACCCACAGCCAAGAACTCCAGTCAAATGACATAAATAGCACTAAGGTGGAAATTAAAGGCTCTGAGTGCCTTTTTGTACATTTTAAGTTTTAACACTTCTTATTCCATTTGATTTTGGTTCAAAAAAAGGGAACCAACCATGAATCAATAGCTTTTTTGATAATGGAAGTACGGAACCAATATATTTTTTTTATAGCTATGGAATCAAGTCGAAATCGAACTATTTGATTTTGGTTTGGTTCGATTCCATTACTTAGATTTTCAAATGATAAATGCAAATTAAAATTTATTATCATATCTATAAGTTAGTAATATATACTTAAATAAAAATAAATAAACATAAAACATTCAACAATTAAACTTTAAATTATAAATCATCAAATGAAATATTGTGTAATAAAATTCTTTTATAAAAATCCAAACTAACAAACAAATCATAATCATAAGTCGAATACACAAATATCAAGTTTTAGTTTCATACAAAATATTGTCTAATAACAATGATTCACTAATGTAGGAGAATGAATTACTGACGATGTAATAATTGACATTAGAAACTACAAACAAAGATCTTAGTCCTTAAGTTAAGCACAATGTGTAATATGTGACACGGGTAAAACTAGATAAACTCGAACATGTGAATTTGCAGGGTGGAAGTAAAATTGTAACTCTGTGTGGAAGCTAACAACATTATATTATAGAGGAAATTGCACCCCATGACATTTTTTTGGAATGGCATTTTCAAAAATGACACATTTAAAAAATCTTTGCAAGAATGTCACTTTCGATCTTTTTTGCCCTTGGAAAAAATTTAATACCTTGGATGTCCTTAAATAAAAGTGGTAAATGTGATTTGACAACATGTAAAAGTTCGATGACAATCACATAACTGATTTCGATAACTCATGTCTGATTTTTTTGACTGGATCTATGTACTATAAATTACATGAATTTTATCTATTTATGCCGTGTTAGTGGGCAAAACAATTTGACAGTTGCTGTAATTTATGATCTATGGAAAGTGCAATGGTTGATGTTTATGACTTTTTTTTTTTTTAATGATAATGAGCATGGAGACCCTTTATGTGTGCTGAAATGACGTATATGAGTTAGAATTTGGATCTTATATGATTTTTTTTTTTTTAGAATGTCAACTATTTGTGTTTAATTATGCGATGATAATGTCTGGTGGTAATACACAATATTGATGGGGTTTTTTTTGCTAAACATAAATTTGCACCAAACCAGAAAAATATTGTGGTGCTATGTAAAGGGTTGTTGAACTTTGAATTGATTTCTTGGTTGTTGAATACTAATTCACCAAATTCGATTAGCTTATATCAATTGCTTATAAATAGCACTAAGCTAAGTTGTTAGTTCTAATTCAAACTTGAAAATCGTAATACTTTTGTATGTGACATTGTCGATATCCTATGTGGTGCTATGTAAATGGTTATGAAATATTTTGGTGATACACTCATTATTAATTATAAACAAATACTACTTCATATCCAATGACAATCCATGAGTACAATAAATTTAAGATTTCAACTTTCAATGAACAAACTACAACGTGTAAGAGGTAAAGTGACACCTACTATGCTAAGACATCACACCAATGTCACTCAACCATTGAATCAAGTGATGTCGTGGTTGGGGAATACTTATTCACCAACGTTAATTTCCTCAAAAAAAATTGCTTATAAATGGCAATGAATTGATAGTTCCAATTTAAAGTTCATTTTTCTAGTTTATAGTGGAAAATCTCCATTTCTTAAAATTCATTTTCGACCTTAAATTTCATTGAACTCATAATTTTTATCAACTTTTAAACCATAGATCTCATCAACTTCCGTCAAAATTTACCAAAAATCAATTTTTAGCTAAACCAAATAGGGGTTAAGAGGAAAAGGTGGTGTATCAATACTGCAAATGTTGATTACCAAACCAAAGAGCAATTTACAAATATTGTAGTTTTATTTTCCAAATCGTTTGGTCATAGTAGTAGAAGTAGAAGTAGATAAAAAAGATACAGATTTGTACCAAATTTAACAAGAAGCCTGGCTAGTATCTATCTCCATTATTATGCACCTTCTTGCTCACATAGTGCAACCATCCAATTCCTTTAATAGCCTTCGAAATCCAAATTAGATTAGGTCTTGCCACACTCGTGTTCATTTTCCCATACTGCCGATCAATCTCTTCCCGTGATCCCTTGTAGGATTCGACTTCACTTTTCTTTTTCTTCTTCTTTGTCGTTTTGCATATCGGCTTGACCTCCATTTCATATGTCTCCCACAGTGAATCCATCCCGTCACCACCATCAACATGGTGTCTTTCTTCAAATAACTTACAAGCCAATGTTCTTTTCCACTCTTTTGTCTTCTTCACAGAGCCATTGAAACTTGATACTTTTGAAGTGCACTCATTATAATCTGCAATGCCACACTCTTTTTCATTTTTATTAGGTGCTGCCTCTGATCCAGTTGTCACTACATCATGTTTTTCTAATCTCTTTTCTTCCATTTCTATTGAAATAGCTGTATGAACTGAATTTTCTTGTAATTTACCTGTGGACATAGCTTAACATTTGCTGCTACTAGAATCCTCAAGGGTTCAGCAGTTGACACCAGGTTCTTTCTGATACTTGCGAAGACTGGATTGCTTTTACCTCGATCATGGACGTGTCAAACGCAACTTAAAGATCCTCCAATCAGGGAATCTCTTCATTTTCATCATCTAAATTAAACCGTAATCTTTCGACAATTCTACTACATGGAATCAGTAGATAACTAGCCTTGCATTGAGATAACTTGGTCGAACGAATGCGAGCTGTAAAAGGTATGGCGAGAAGCAAGTATGAGAAATGGAGAGGGTGATAAAGGGCAAATAAAACAAAGACAGATATAAAAAATGAGTGTTGGGAAGTGTTTGACAAGCACAACTAAGTCATTTTCAATTCTCGTTTGGTCATCTAATCAAGAAAAAATAGAAGAAAAGGCTGTTAGGAGGAAGTGAAACGTGTGATTGTGGAAATGAATGCGGCGTGAATAAAGGGAATAACAATTATGCGTGTAATTGACAGGCTAACTAACGATGACACGAAAGAAAGAGCATTTCCTTTGGAAACGGTTTTATGGAAAAGATTGAAAATTGGTGCGGGAAATACGATACGAGAAGCCCTATGAGCCATGCTTGTGGCCATTCAAACAAGGGTCTCTTGATTCTATAAAAGCTGCAAAATTTTCATTTAAAAGGAAATTGTTAAATGAACGTTCGTGAGTAAATTGTTGAAGAATTTTAGTTTTTCCTTTTACAAAAATTGAAACTAGAGTTGTGCTATGTTAACACAGGACTTGATATAATGGGTGATCAAATGGTCAAAGTGAATGTTAACACAGCACGAGTAAGCGTATTTGGTGCATGTATTAACAATATTTCATATTATCGACTTTAATATAAATTACCAACTAGTATTGACCAATATGTACACAAATAGCGAGTTATGAAGAAAATAAATTTGAGATTTTTCTTGCTGCAAATAGGCCATGTGATTTTCAATAAATAATGTATTTTGTAAGCATTATTTGGTCACATACCAAGTATTTAGCATTAAACAAATTGCGGGTTTTGTCTTATTTCTGCCACTTGAATTCATGTTTTTTTTTTTAATTAGTTCATACATCACCATCCCTTGTTGCCATCTGTAATGAAAGTTTTTTTTTTTTTTGATATGACGTGTGTAATGAAAGTTGGTTACATTGGCAATAGAGACAAATTTGACTAATTGCTTGCACATTAGAAGTAAAAAAATTTAAAATAATAAACTATTTAATTGATTAACTTAATAGAGCCTCTGCAATCTCGAATTTTGTGTTCGAGCATTTAACAAAGTTCAAATAAATCGAGTCAAATCAATACACACTCGAGATTTAAAAAAAAAATGAGTTGTACTATGTGTACCTTATGTATACTTAATAGAGCCTCTGCAATCTCGAATTTTGTGTTCGAGCATTTAACAAAGTTCAAATAAATCGAGTCAAATCAATACACACTCGAGATTTTAAAAAAAAATGGGTTGTACTATGTGTACCTTATGATACATATAAAGTGTCCATAAGGAACACTTATGTCCCCCTTATTGGGGGGACTTCGGGGCCATCCGGCTCCTCCCAATAGGGGGATACAAGTGTCCATTATGGACACCTCTATGTATACCATAGCACTTTTCAAAATAAAAACTTGCAAGAGAACTCCACTTGGTTGCACCTCGTTTATGTCTAGATAATCATACCGAATCCAAAAAATTCAAGACACTAATGAATCAACTCTTATCACCATTGTACAAGAGAATTGCAATAATTCTAACATGATTGTAGTACAGTAGTACAACTTTAACACCATATTCATCACTCTCTTCTCACTTTAGGACACATTCAATAGACTTTCTAAATATAAAAATATAAATTTTTTTATTTTAAAAAACTAATGCTTAAAAATAAACTCCAAATGACTATTTTAATTTTTCAAAATAAAGAACGAGTTTGACAACTCACTTTATGGTACAATGATTGCATTTACAAATTTCAATATTTTACTTCTTAAATTATTCAAACCACATTTAAATTGATTGAACATTGACATATAAAAAAGTATGTTAAAATATGAAAATAAATCAATAAATATTTCTTGAGAAAAGTAAAATAAATAGTCGAAATAGAGAATATTATTGCAGTGCATAAACATTTTGATTCTTTAAATTTAAAGAATAATGTTATTTAACACCATAAATGTTAATTGATCAATCTATGTAACAATATGTGATACGTTCAATTAAAAATGATATTATGTAATTCATTCAATTGAACCTTTAATTTAATGTTACTAATGTTGCAACTTAAACGATATTAAACAATGATGGTGCTAAGTAGCATTATTCAAATTTAAAAATACTTTCTATAATGCATAAGACCTCTTTGTAAATAAATGATTTCTTGAAGATAGTCATGTCGATGTAGAGGTCTTAAAAGAGTTGAATAATCTAGTTCTGAAGTGTCAACTCTTATTCGGCTGACCAGGAGAACTGTAAAGACAGAATGGAAGAATTTCTAAAGATATGTTTTTATCACTTGGGTCAAACATTTTCTAGGCTCGAGTTTTTTTGGGGCCGAGCTTTTTTCGGCCGAGAAAAAGGAGGCTGGCCCGGGCCGGCTAGTATATTATTAAAAAAAATAAAAAATAAATAAATAACTGCCAAGCAGGCAGCTAAATTAGCTGCCTGCTGGGGCAGCTTTTAAAAAAAAAAAAATTAATTAATATACGGGCCGGCCCATGTGGAAATGGGGCTCGGGTGGGCCGGCCCGAGCCGGTTTTTCGAGCCGCTCGAGCCGACGAGCTTTTTTGCCATCCCTATTCTTAAATCATGTGTCCAGAGAACAATAATTGCAATTGATAGGAAAGTAGAATAATGCTATATGTACAAAACCCTTGACAACTTGGTTGACATGCAATCCTACATGGATGATGGATGAATTTGAAATCAAAAGTGTAAATGTTGCCATGTGGAAATGTGGACAAGAAAGTGTAAGAGAGTGTGCATATAGCATGCATGATTGAGAAGAGTGGTGATAATTGAATATTCTATTTCATTATTTGCAATTATGGTAACTGAACCATTCTGTTACGATTGACATACAAATAAACTGATTTGTTTCCTGAAAATCGCCTAAAAATACTAACAAGCGTTACTAGCTGGGTGGCAGACATAAAGAGAAAAAAGGGTCTTCAGATGGAACAAATTTATCTCACCAGAAACTGTGTCAACCGGAGTTTATTAGGCAGGCCTGATCCATGAAGAACTCGTACACTTTGATAAATCTATATAGTTCTATACAGGTCCCTTGTGCTTCAAGACAAGATTGAATCACAGTCATTATAATGGCAGCTGTAGTAGGGGGATTGGGTTGCAAAATGGAACTAATACGTGAACAAGACGGTACCAATACTTGATACACTAGACTAGGAACTGTAATCCATAGTGTCCTAAACACCATAGCTCACTGGAAACACATCATAACCACCATAACGGCTACCCGAGTATAAGAATAAAACAAAAGTGCATTGCAAGAAAGTTTCTGCAAGCAAACCGAAGTTAAGAGTTGATCACGTCCCAGGCTTATGGTGGAAACCACATGGAATGATGACTAAAGAAATAAGCCACATGCTAATAAGCATACAAATGATGATAAGTCAGTCAGTCAAATATCTAGAGGAAACTAATTAAAGTTGAGAACTGAGAAGGATCCAACCGTATATAAGTTCCAATGCATCCTGTGCAAATTCCATCAAAAGCAACTGACAGAAACCGAGCAGTAGAGGCTAGCATTTATAAGGAACATCTAGCATCTACTTCTCTATTGAAATTCGATAGAGCCGGAATATGAAACTTCCATCAGGTGAAGAACAAAGGGCCACTTTTCGGTAAAGTCACATTTTTTTCGTATTTTTCCTTTCATCGGCAAGTTTCACTATTGCAGGTTGAAAGTGGAATGAACTTTAATGTTTCTATAATCAATAAGAACAAACGATGACATATATTTGAAGTCTAATACATCAATTCANATGACATATATTTGAAGTCTAATACATCAATTCATCAATGATATTTGAATTCGAAAAGTTTGCAAGAAATGTATAACCCGACAAATTCGACAAATTCAAGGTTCAAGTCACAGCATTTACATAACAATTCCAGTAGTAGTATCCTAGCGACATTATTGAATGCATTCTAGAAATCACACCCAGATTAAAGCTTACATCATGCAGCCATCATTCCGTCATAACAGGTTTATTTTCATTTGCTTTGGGCTTCTGTTCCCTTGGTTTCTGCTCTTCATTTTTCCTGGATTCACATGCAAATAAAAAAAGCGTGTCAGGAAAACAATTACAGTGTTAAGTTGCAACAAGAGACCTTTTTTCCCTTTTCCTATAATTTTATAGAACAAAAAGGGACTGTATCTCATGAGCAAATATGAATGTTCTCAACTATTCAAAGGGGAGTTGAGAAACAGGAAAAAAGTAGACATAAACAGCGCATTCAAAGAGCTGTTTTCATATTTTGTAAACCCACTCATTAGCAACATGTAGAATAAGGAAATTAATTGACAAAGCAAGTTTCGAACAATGGGATGTGAGATCATATCACTTAATCAGTTAATCTCGTAAAAAAATTCCAATTTTCCTTCCCAAGAATATATTACCTTACAAAACCAAACAAAAATCATAGGAGCCCATATTCAAGAATATAATGAAAAGATCATATTTTGCAACTAAATCACCATATCTCACAGCTACAAAATGAGACATGCAACTCCTCTTAACATCCAAATACAGAAACCACCACAACGTGGAGTTTCTTAAAGCTTACAGGCAAAATTGTTAAAATATAAATCCATATACATGAACCTTGTGAAAGACAAACATATTTTCAACAAGTTGTTAATCACTTTGATAGACGTTTCACGCTTGGAACAATAATTGAAAGATTAGGACCAAATTTAAGACCCTTTAGTAACTTGTTTAAAAACTCCTAATAAGGTTCTAAGTAAAAAAATCCCCATAAAAAACATCAGTTAGTAACACTTTCAAAAGCGCTTCACGGTTGCTTGAAAATTATTTTTCAAGCTACAAAACGATAGCATTAACTCAACAAAATAACGAATCAACATCCTGCAGCCACATTAGCACAAAATAAACCATAATTTTCATTCTGGGCAAACTAATTTTCCTGCGCTGATACGCTAACGTATAACAAAAAGGGGCAGGAATTTGTTTTTTTTTAAAAAAAAAATCTTTCTGGTGCCTAACAAAAACAATTCATATACCGCAGACAACCCACAAAAAATCCACAAGTAGTATGGCATATAATCTCCGAACAGAAACCCATAAAGAGTCAAATAAATACATTAAAAACAAGAAACGAGATAAAAATAAAGAGTTCAATTACGATAGAAAACAGTAAAAACCTTTTATCAGAGGAGCCACCCTTCTGGCTGAGGAAGGATCGGAAGAGTGGAGAATTCACGTCGTATATCATTTTCAATTATATACCGAGCGACCTTCAATCAAACCCCTAGCTCTTCAAACCCTAATCCGATTTCTTGTCTATCAGCAGCTTCTACAACTTTCACTTGCTGAAACTTGGCAGGTCGAGTTTTTATATGGGCTTATCGGGCCGACAATGGAATTCAAGCCTAAGCCCAATTGTTATCTCACCAAAAATAAATAACAATCTACATCATTTTCTACACCACAATTTTTTTACATTGTGTCACGTGATAATACATTATTGGACAATTTTAAAAAATTAACAGTTTTCCTTCTAATCATCTTTTAACACCACATCAAATATTAAACTAGACGTACACTTATTTTTGAATAAATAATAACTATTAATTTGTCGAATATTTTGATCACCATCTAATCTTCCATGTTTTAAAAAGTAAACTTAGCTCCTAGACGAATTTTTTTAGAACAATGATAATGTTACCAATGTCTCAAAAGAGCATGATTAATAAACCCCCAACCAATTATTCAAGATAAGATTCATTGTATGTAATCGACAAATAATGATTCATTGTATGTAATCGACTTCAATTCTTAAATAATGCATATTGTGACGATATTGACCGTTTGAAAAATCCCCGGCTAGCATGACCTCATAAATAAAGCGTCTCACTTTATTCATAGACCAGGGTTTCATGTACCTTAGAAACAAGTATAGGCAGCTTGCAAAGTATGGAATAATGCTATCCACAATTACCTTGTAACTTGAGTCATTGAGTACTAAAAAAGAGTAAATTAAAGAAACTTCCCATGTTTTCTTTGCGATGGCAGATAGTATTTCTTCTGGAAGTTGCTTCTAGCCATGAACGTTCAACCGAAGAAGGGGGATAGACTATTGAGAAAAGAAGTTGCATTTAAAAAAAGCTAGATACATGCATGTATTTGAATTCAAATCAGGATATTTTTTGATTCACCGCCACCTTGGAGTATCAATGGCACTGATATCCATGATCTCAACAATTCATCATTTTCAAGGTAGAAAACATGTAATCCTATTGTTGAAGGAAGTTATGAATCTCATGAGAGTAGAATAACCCGTCCCTTGGACCTTGTGTTGATAACAAAATGCTCTGGGTATTTCCTCAACAGCATCAGCAAACCATACCATGGTTTTCCATTGGCTTCTGGTCCATGATGCTCCTCCGATGTGAGTTACCTCCTCACACGACTATGATGCCAAATATTGCCGTATCGTTCACATAACTGTACAAGCAAACATAGTCATTAAGGAATGCTAACGGTCTGAAGGCAAAATTCATGGATGAAATCACTGTCATCGACACGTTTAGCAGTTACAAGTGATGACACTGGCATCATGAATGTCATTGATGAAAGATAGAAGCATATCACCATAATACTCAGAATATATAAACAAATGAGTTTAAATTCATTATTGAAGTGTTAACATGATTTTATAAATGCTTAATTCTATTCAGTTCAAAGAAAGAGGAAAGAATTGATTAAATGTACGAATTTGAAATGGTAAACACGATGACAGGGTGTTTACCATAAACCATTAATTTACAGTAAAACTGTACATTAGTGTTAATAAGTACCATGGCAGAAATGCTAAACAATGTACCACAGCATAAATATGTTAGCGTAAATTTAATCCTAACTTATATTAACTAGACTCTGAGAAATTCCGTGTATCCTTTGATCTTTCGTTAAACATAATGCATTGAAGCAGAGAGTGGTTGTGACTATGGATGGACATTTGCTAGCTCAAGGCAGAAAAGTTACTGGAAATGGCTGCTACTTTCCAGCCCAAAAAAATTAAGAAAAAAGATAATGTCCAATGATATAATTACTTTTTGAGTTCCAAAAAGGTATTCTCATTTGAACAAACAATCAGAATAGACATGTAACTCATTAGTAGCAGCTCAAAGGGGTATAACATTGAAGGAACATCTTGAAAGTGGCACAAAAGAATTGTTCATTCAATATCGAGAGAAATCCTGGGGCAGTGAAATAACGGGAATAGTGTGTTATATATTCAAGTTGGTAAAACAATACATATACACATTAAATAACCACGATGAAAATAGTATACGACAAACAGCACAAGAACAAAACATGTACACAGCTAAAGTAAAATTAAAAATGGATAATGAACTTATCAACATGTAAAAAGTCTAGATATTTCGGGCAAGTCCTCTAAAGTGGAAGAAGAAGGCCCCTTCGTATGAGACTTTCGTGAAACAAATAAATTTTATAAGGAACATTATTTATACATTCAAGTTGTTCGATTCATTAAATGAACTTTCAGAAATAAGACATAAAATTCAGAGTAAAATTAACAGAGCAGCAATTTCTGCACTCTTTGTTGCTATCTATTCTTTCACAAATGATATAGAATGTCCTAGGATTTCAATGCCCTCAGCAAGCAATAGACTTGAGACGTCTGCCAATACTGGCCCCTGTATTCTTGCTCAAGCTGATTGTGCCTATTGCAATCCATTCTTATTTACATCATCTCTGCCCCTCTGCTCCCCCTTACAGTAAACTATGCCCTCAGCTCCCACCCACCTCCAAAAGCAAGATAAATGAATGAATAAATAATTTCCTCTCATGAAATTCCTCCTTGAAAGGGGATAAAAAAGAAACGAAAAGAAAGGGATTAGCATTCTCCATCTCACAATTCACACTATGATTGCTCCAATGGTATACCAAGACAAAGAAAGAGGTTAGTTACTGCATGGCTAACAAACAATTATCATCTATGCAGTATCTCTGAAATCCCTACCAATCATCTTCTTTTCCTTGTCCTTTACCGTGTGCCTTAAATGACGGGAGATACAGCTTAACGGGTAACACATTTCAGTATTTTTTTGTTGAACAGCCAATTCAGATTTCAAAAGGGGTGGAATGATAGAGATTTTAGTAAGATAAAGCTCTTGCTTCTTAGTTTTTGGCCCATAGATTGGTGTTATGCAGTTAGGGAGTAATTTAGCTTCAGTCACAATGAATTAACCTGTTCTTTTCTACTTTTTAGTGGGTGGAGAGAGAGAGAGAGAGAGAGTTCTAACTTACCTCAGAATGAAGTTTTTCCATTGGCATCCGTTCTCCAGGAGCTCATGGATCAGTGAGCACAGTGGCCACTGATGATCCAACATCCTTCTCTAATTGCAGGAGCTGCTGATTATAAGCTTCCCTATCAACTTCTGATCTTCCATCAATCTCTTTACCTGCAAGATATCTGGACCTAATCACGTCAACGGAATTTAAATGGGATACTCAGATCCCATTAAACTCAAAAACTACAGATCATTCCTCCGTCCATCCATTTACTTGATTATGTTATCCATTAGCTATACATCATGACTCCAGACAATCATTAATAATGAATCTGGGTATGTACAAGTGAAAATGTAAGATCATGGTCAAATTGGAGCCTCATTCCATAAACTTAAATTCAGTTACTTATGAGTGTTTCACATGGTTTGCTTAACCTAAAAAGGAATTGAAATGCCACAAATTTCACTCAATAAAATGGCACATGGAGGGAAAGAACTTGTTAAAATGACACGAGCTCTTCTCAAAGGACGCAGGTTTGGCAATCTACATTACTTGATCGGTATTGGTTTGACTATATCAGTCAATCAACAATTTCTATACAATTTCCAGAAGCATTGAATGGGTGAAGGTGAAATATATATGTCTTCACAGAATTAAGTATTTGTACATGGTGGAAATTTGCATCAACTGAAAACAGGTGGAATTCAGAGCTCTCAAGATGGGTCGGATTAGGTGGAAGAAGGTGGAGTTCACAGGCATGCAGTAAAAAATGAGGTAGCCTGTCTTTCCAAAAGAAGTCTGCTAGTAGGAAGGATCTGGAATATATCCACTCACTGAAATTTTCACCATGAAATGAGAGAAATTGAAGAGCCTAACATTGAGTTGATCCATTTGTTAAGAGACTTAAAAGTGTTTCTTTGAATACTCTAAGGTACACATACAGCTTTTTAGATTTTAGTTTTCTTTGAATACACATTTTGTGGGACCCATTACTACTCTCATTATAATCTCCTACCTTATGATGAGATTATAATGAAACCCAAACACACACAAATGTTGAATATGTGGACTTCATCACCTACCAATGTCAAGCCATAAACTAATTTGCCATTTATGCAAAGTCCTAAGACAGTTCAAATAGTTACCAGAACCTATCAAGAACCACGAATTGATGTCCCTGAAATGATTCAAAACCTAGGAAACGAGATACGCGGAAATCTGGACTTAATTTGATTATGTTTTAGTTCACTGTTCTCCGTATGTAACTACAGAAGTGAGGCCATTTATGATTTAACTACTAATCTGCACATAAACTACAATCTATATCTATTATTTGTCATTACCAATCCACAAGAACACACTGAATAAAAGAGATATGCCCACAATTCTTAGCCACCACAATTAACTGAAAACGAATTACAGTAGCATTAATTCGATAAATGAGATAAGAGTTACGCACCGAGTTGCACCGAAATTGAAGCCTTTCCACCAGAGCCTGATGCATCGTAACCAAACTCATAACCACTAGGACCATCAACCTCATCTCCTCTCATCATTTTACCTGATGCAGAAACATCATCTCCATCGCCCTCCTTCTCATCATGCTCCTCTTCATGATACTCCCTCACTCTCCCCTTCCCCAACCCTACGCCTCTCGACCCCGGGGGAGGCAGCAACCCCAAATGCTGATTCTGAGCACCACGATTATACTGATTACTTATTCCATAATCATTGACATGATGTCTAGGTCCGATGGGCACACCCAAAATGCTTTGAACGGGCAACAGAAAATAGAATTCCTTGGCGCCAATTTGGATGAGGTCCTGAGAATCAAGTTTGACGGGAGGGCTGCCCCGGAGATGGAGAACGCCCTCTACATAACAGCCATTTTTCCCGAGCACCTCGAGGGCAAAGCACCGCCGTTGGAAGTCGAAGAAAATGCGGGCATGTTGGCGGCTGATATTCATTCCGCCTCCCAAGGAGAAGAGATCAAGGTCGACAGAAGATTTCTTGGAATTACGACCCAAGATCATGGAGTATGTCTGCATGTAGTACTCGAAGTCCTCTCCCTGTAGCTTTGCAAAACCTGCTTCCACGTCGCTGCTCTCCATTTTCTTGATTTTCTTTAATCTGGATTCAGAACTCTATCGGGAATGAAAATATGCAAGGAAAGACTTGAGAAAATATGTGCGGGAATATGGAATTGGCTCATTCAACCTCCAATAAATATTTAGATAAAAATTATATTTTTAATAGATTTTAATAAAAATTAATAGATGTAAATATCATAAAATATGGAATTGAAATTAAGTGGTAATTTTAAATTGGATTTAATTATGAGAATTGAGAAATATATAATTATTCCAATTGAATTTATTTTTTTATAGTAATATTTTTATACGTGACACGGTTTTAAATTTTTTCCAACTTGCAAAAAGTATAAATAATGTATTTTGTATGTGTGCTCAAGACCCAGGTTGAACAAGTTTGTCATTGTTTTTTACTTTTACCTTATGTTTACAAAAAAAAAAAAACGTTAATAATCTTGACCTTTCTTTTTTCTTTTTTTCTTTTTTTCTTTTTTGGCAAAAATCCGATATCGGATACAAGGAACGACTCGTTATATGATTTAAGTTATAAGCCAGGAATAAAAAGAGACATTTTTATGATTATTTTTGCATTTTTATTGATGAAAATTATTTTATATCAAAGAACAAGGGAGATTATGGTGGTGGTGACAATTTTGGTAGTTTGATCCTCATGTACAACTTCGAGCTAGGTCATTAATCTTGATTCATTTTAAAAGTTTATTCTTAAATTAAAAAAAAAATATATATCGTGTCAAAAATATAATATAGTGGTCCTCATTGTTGTACGACTGGGATGAATATAGCATTATTCATATAACATGACAATTCTACATGATGTGACGTTAGAGACAATTTATGAGATTCACATATTTTATTAACTTTCAATTACATATTTCATCAACTTTTATCAAAATCATATAACTCTTATCAAAAGTTTTGTCAAACGACGCCTAAAAATGTAAGAAGTTATTTAAAATACATGATGCCAGAAGGCAGAAGTAACCTCTGCAAAGTTCGCATGCATGAATTAAGAAGTTTATTCATACCATAGCACATAATTTCACACATTGCTCATAATTCATGATGAAAAATGAGCTAGCTACAAGAAAGGTAAATACTGATTAACTCCATGATCTATGCAAATTAAGCCCAGAAGCAACAAAAATAGCCTCAAACTTCCAATTCAAGTTTTCCTCTCATAATATCAGTAAGAACTAGGAAGCCTTGAATGAAGTAGCTGAATTTATCCCATAATTGAATAAAGTGGCAGGTTGTATTTGGCTCAAACCAGCCAATCTTCTCCACGAGTTTCTCGATTTGGTCGCCTATTGCATAGGCCACACCCGAGACAGCAATTGTCATAGTAGCATAGTACAAAATTGTTTTGATATGTTCACTAAGGATTTTGCTATTTGTACAAAGAAATCCGCTAGAAGGAGTGACCGAAATGATGTGGAGGGAGAAGATTGGATAAAAAGGCTGACAGTTTTCTAAACTAACAAATGATAGAATGTCACGTGACATTATGTAAACGTTTATATCAACCTTGATGTACATATAGCAAGATCCATTCACTTAACGTTTGC
>CAIGRN010194402.1:0-30448 GCA_903798345.1 Fraxinus anomala | reverse complement strand
TCTTTACTAACTGCAAGAAGACTCGAATCGGGTGTTGTTTCAGTTTTTCGCTCAAGATAGTACAACCCATTCCTCTTGGGTCCTTTCGTTAATCAGAGATCCCTTAAAGATTTTCAGAACATTATTTCCAAATTTGAAGGTATATCCCTCATCTTCAAGAATACTTAAATAAATGAGGTTTCTCTTCAAATTAGGGACATATCTAACATCTCTGAGTTGCCTGACAGCCCCATCATACATCCTGATGGCTATGTCACCAACTCCAACCACATTCTGAGAATTATTGTCTCCCATGTAGACCTTTCTAGGTTCAATCTCTCTATAGTTATAGAACCAAGACCCTTCAGGGCACATGTGAAAGGTGCACCCTATGTCCGGATCCAGTTTTTATCAAATTCTCCCTCAGACACATTTAGGATGTGTAAACTATCGAATTCAGAAACAACGGCAGCATTGTTTTGATCAGTATTGTTCAAGTCTTTTTGTTTCTTTTTCAAGTCGAAGTAGTCTCTCTTGAAATGTCCTAACTTTCTATAGTGATAACATTTCTTACCACTTCTGTCTTTAGATTTTGATCTCATTTTAGATTTTTCCCTTCCTTTCTTGTTAAGGAAGTTAAATTCTTTCTTTTCAGGTCTTCCCCTAACAAATATACTTTCTTCTCTAAAGTTAGTTATGTTCTCTCTTTTCAGTTCAAGTTCCCGTGATTTTAAAGCATCTACCACAATGGCTTGTGAAAGAGTATCCCTACCATACTCTATGGCACTTCTGATTTCTTTATAAGATTTGGACAGAGAATTTAACAGTATGATAGCTAAATCCTCATCATCGAACTTCTTATCATTATGAGCCATACTCTTAACGATTATGCTATAATCACTCAAATTCCCTTCTACATCCTTCCCCAGGTCCATCTTAAAACTAAACAACTTCTCTAACAGATATAATTTGTTAGGCAAAGTCTTAGTCAAGAATAAGGTATCTAAGGCAGTCCACAAAATTCTAGCATCATTAGCACTATTAACTTGTCTTACAACATTATCAAATAAGTGCAAAATTATAGAACTGTAAGCAATTTCATTCATTTCTTCAATTTCAACTAGTTTAGCTTTTAACTCGTCAGAAAAAAGTAGAAGGATCAACGAGAGCTTTAGCAACTCTCTGTTGTAAAATTATAGAACTATATGCAATTTCATTCATTTCTTCAATTTTAACAGGTTTAGCTTTTAACTCATTAGAAAAAGTAGAAGGATCATCAAGAGCTTTAGCAACTCTCTGTTCGACCAAAATGGCCCTCATTTTCTGTTTCTAAATTGAGTAGTCCCTCATTCCATCGAATTGCAATAATTTGACCTTCGAACCCATTTCGGATTCTGTAAAAGAGTGGCCAGTACTCATGGACATAACAGAAAAGGTTTTGAAAAAATCTTTTGCAGATGATCAATACAAAATATGAATACAGAGTTAAAACCAATGTTCAAAAATAAAGCACAACAATGAAACAATCCAATCACGAAACCTCAATGTGATGTGTGTGCAGGTGTGATTTAAAACTCAGGCAATGAACAGGTATGCAATGCAAGTAAGTATGCTTTTCAGGTTACAAATCATTCACAGGAATCCAGTCAGCAGAATTCTCAGACAGGTAACCAAACACACATGCATTAATGAAGGCATAATACCAATTCTATCTAGAAGACGAGTTTGGAACAATCTTACCAACTACTATTGAAAAACAGTAAATATACCACCAACCCTAGAGGTCGAACAAATCAGCCAGAGTTACCAAATCAACCAATCCAGCCACCAACATACACAATAGCAAAAATAGAGGAATCGGTGTCGATAAAATGAAGAACAAAATGCCTATCACTTGACGATAATAACCCGGACATATTTTAGGCAAGAAATGACCAAGCCCTAGACCGAAGCTAGGCTCTGATACCAGTTTGTTGGGAAAAAAGTACAGAGTTCAAACAACATTATTCACAGCAATAGCAATAGTTATCAAAAGGAAACCTAACTCATATCAAGGCATGAAAGAAAAACCTAGAAACTGAAGCTATGAATAGAAGAAGTTCACTTCCCTGTTTGGCCAAGAGTTAGGCTCAGGAACAGCCCCTTCCACGCTTGCCAATCCGCCATCCAGAAAGAGAGAGACCCAGAGAACGTTTAGTGAAGAATCAGTTTGGTCATCGATCAAAGAAGGATCTCCCAATCAGGCCACAGATTTTGGCCAGTAAACCTAGAGAAAGATGCCTTAACTCAAGCCACTATTTCAGGCCTAGAATGCACACGATATCATCCTCTTTTCCCCAAGATTCAAGCACATAGTTCACCCAGAGAAGAAGAAACCAGACAAAGAGAGCAAAAAACAAAAGAGAGTCAAAAAGAGGAATAGGAGGTCACGTGTGAAAAATGAAGAGGTGGGAGGAAATATCTCCCAAGAATTAATCTCAACCATCCAACACATCCAACGGTCACATTAAATCCAAAACTAGCACAATCCATGTGAGCCCACAGCTACCAATAGGCAAGTGACACCTAAGCAGATGGGCCAAAATAATGTAAACAATACAAATAAAAAAAGAAAAAATAGCCCAACAGTGTTATGGGAAACACGATTCTCACAATTATCATATAGAAATGCTAAGCAAAATTGGTGCAATGGTGAAGTATGTGGTAGATCTTTTCCATTTTCTAAGAAGGGATTTCGGAGACTTGTGGGTGTTTGATTTGTTGCTTTCAATTTTGTAAAAGATGCAAAACTTGCGTGGTTTGATATTTTTAAAAATACATTTTTGAAAACAAAATTAAATTTATAATATAAAATTCGAATAATATTTTTAACGTTTCAAGGGTTTTAAGTGAAAACACTCAAAATACAAGAAATAAAAGTAATCAAATTCCTCCTTTCCCAAACCCTACTCCCAGCACAACCCATTCCACCACTATCTCTTCCATCCCCTTTACACGCCACCATTGCTGCCACACATGACACATTCGATCGATTCTTCTCCAGTGTCAGTGTAAAGCCCCAAAAATGCAACCCTAATCGAACTCAAAATCTCAGAACCTAAATCTGTTACATGAATTTCTCTAGGAATCACGGTTTGTGTACTTAATGTCTATTGGTTGTACTCATTAAATAGAAAAGGTTGATTACAATGAAGCAAAAAATTCTTTCTTCAAAATGGTGCCTTATTGTTGCAAGAAAACCTCACCAGAAGAGCAGTCACCCACGCAACCACCACCATCCTCCCTTCTCAGCGTTGCCACCATTCATTGCTTACGTCGTATTTACACGTTAACAAAATGCCATTCGATATCACGTATGAATGGCATGATTGTTTCACTATTAATCCTTATAGCATTAGAGAAAAATGACGAAACTTATAATTAAAAAAATGAAGAGAACGATTGAAAATTTCACACTTCATATGGACCCAAATACCAACTCTGTTGGGACTTGTATTCGGTCCAAAAAAATTATTTGATAGCTAGGGACTTGGAATCTGAAAGTATTGTAGGTTTGGTGGGAATTGACTTATGCAATTTTAATTGTGATTTCCAAATGTTCTTAAAATTTCTAGGTTTTCAGAAGTTCTCCTGTGGGTATTGTGATTGTCTCCATCTGTGCGCCTTCTAACTGGTGCCGTAAAATTGTTTCTACTATTTGGATTCTTAAATTTTGAGTTCGATTGAGGTTAGGGTTTTTGGGCTGTATTATGGCAGTGGTGGAAAATCGAAGAAAAATATAAATATTACTTGATAATATATTAATAAAAATTTTCTATTTTATCGAATAATCAAATTCATTGAATAAAATGTAATATAACAATTTCAAAAAACTTCAAACAAAACATGTTTTTCAGTATTTTTGTTTTTAGAAACAATTTTTCAAAATGACAAACTAAATAAGTTTTTTGAAATTTTAAAATAAACCTTCAAAACAAAAAACTAAATATGGATTCAAAATTGAAATTGAAAAAACCAAACAGGCCTTAGTGTTGGATTTATTTTAGTTATAAATTGTTAATGATAACAATTTGTTATGCCTTTCCACACGAGGACTCCCACGTGGCTTCAACTCTTTTGTGTAGCAAACGGTCCCACGTTATGTACACTAACAAGAGGCGAAGTTGGACCGACCCTCAAGTGTGAACGACCCATTTCCTCCCGTGAAATGAAGCTAGGTCAACCCCATTACATGCTATGGGAAGAGCCGATCTAGGGCAAGGAGGTGAAGAGATCCTGAACGCATCATTGTAAGTGACAAGACAACTCACTATTTTGTCAATTCCAAGGCCGCAAGCTAGGTCTTATGGATAAGAAAATGGTATAAGCATTTAATGCTGTGATTGATTGATACCTACGACAAGAAAAGTCAATCATTTGGATGAGACCACGTGCATTGTCATCTCACGGCTTTCATTCGCCCTGCCCAAGTATAAAAGCTCACACTTAGTGTCATTCAAAGGTAATACAAGTTTAGATTCTCAAAGCTATAATCTTGCTACTATATCTTTTATTTGTTTCTCCCAAAGTCGACCCTCTTTTATTATATTGGAGGCTCACGTTTAAATCTCCCCCGCACTCATATAACAACTTTTCCAACTGACTTGATAGTCGAAGTGCACGTGGCCAACTCCATCCCCTCTAGAGAAGGCCACGTGTGACTAACGATTTGTCTAAGTGTGTAGGGACTAAGCTTGCGTGGACATGAGAGGCCTTAAGATCTGTTGGCCACATCAGCAGTACATTTTTTTAGGTCAATAGATTGGCGCTATCTGTGGTAAATTCGACACTAACTGCGAGTGTCCTTGTGATAAAAGCCCTCCAAAGTAAGCAAAACCTTGAAAATTAAGCCCACTTCAAACTCGTTCAGTTAGTGTTTTTACATTAATATAGAATGTATTTTACATTAAATTAAGCCCACTTCATACTCGTGAAATCGAAAAATAAACAAAATTAAATTTTACATAGGGAGTGAAAAATGGATCGACGGACTGAAAAAATAGTTGCGGCTTCACTTCTTCTTTTTTTTTTTTTTTTAAACAATCTTTTATTCGTGTTGAACAAAAATAAATTATCAAAATAAAAATTTTCAAAACCAATTCTAGACACAAAAAGTTTACTAAATTTTCTGAGATACCCAAAGAAAATAAGAAAAGAGCAAATAACATATTTTGAAATAAGTCCAAATATTTTTTAAAATCCTAAAATTTGAAAAAGAATTCTTAAATACCAAACATTCCCGAAAAATGCAAAAATAACAAAAAAACAATTTTTTTTCCGACCAAAAAAAATAATCATAGATGGAGGAATCATAGAGAGAGTCGAACCTAAAAAAAAAATTCTTAATTGTTGGGAAGAAAAAAATCTCCAAAAAATGTTGAAAGTGGGATTTCTATCACAAATTCTCTTGTTTCTTTCAATTTTTTGGAATTAGTTTCAATGTTGTATTTGGATTAGGTTTAGAAAGTTGGTGGGATGGGGTGTGGTTTGGGTGGGTTTGATGTGATGTTTATATATTATTTTGTACATTTTTTTCATCTAATCACATCAATATTAATTACATACATATATGTAATTTAAATTGTCTGCATGGATAAAAAGTGTCCAAAAATGATATTTTTGCAAAACTTATAACAAAGTGACATTTTTGAAAATGTAAAACCAAAAAGTGATATGAGGTGCAATTTGCTCAAATTAGATTATGGTCAGATGGACAATAAGATTATGTCCAATCTAAATAGCTGGCAGATTGAAGGGAACACATAAGAGGTAAGAAGAAGCAACTTCTAAAAAACTTCGAACTAGAATTGCAGGGCCCAAAAGATAGGATGGAACCCTCAAAAAATTGAAGTACGCCGCTATATTGCAACGAGCACACGGTATTCTTTAGTAAAAGGCGAAAGAATAGTTCGCACTGTACTCAATGCAAGGCTGCTTGTTTTACGAAACATAAGTTTAGATAATTTTATAATGGAGACCCTCTTTCTCACACCACTACTCTTTCGATGTGGGAAATATAGAATTATATCTACCCACTCACCAAGCCTGCTATTTTCTCCAGCTGCTACAGAAACTATAATTGACAAGCCAGCAGCAATCTACTAAAATTGCTGTATAAATAGATAAAATCGAGTCCTCACTTCAAATGTGTACAATCTTAAGCAAATTTGTATTTTTATTAATTCAATATTGTTTAATTTTTAATTTTTATTTTTTTAGAAAAAAGGATCATGGGTTGGATAGCTAGAATCCTTGGAATGCTTCTGAGATAAAGAAGCCATTACAATTGTTTCTTTCGAATATAAGATTTCAACTTCATACACGAACATATACTTCACAAGCAATGCTTTTATGAATTCGGCCCTGAAAACTCACACACTTTCAATGACAATTCCAAAACACCAGCACAAGAAAATCAATGAACCATATTACAGAATAAAATGGCCAAATAAGTAGCCAAGGATAAGCTATTAAGCTTCAATTACAGATTGAACGGCTTGAATATGTTTGATAGTGTATCTAGTGAAGCCTGCAGCAGTTAGAACATTTGCCCATTCTTTAGAAGTCCTCTCTTTTCCTTTGTCCGTATGAGCCATCATCACCATATCGAGTGCCAAACCGACATCTTTAAACTTATCCTCATCTTTTTCATCAATCACAGCCTCTGCAATGATAACTTTCCCTGTGTTCTGTGAAATTGCTTCTCTGCACTTGATAAGAATGTTGATGCACTCGTCGTCCCCCCAGTCGTGCAATACCCACGACAACATATTATCAGACAGAAAATGTCAATATTAATTATAATAATAGTATAAAAATGTAAAAGACGTGTTTACGTTAACAATTCAATTTTAGTCTCTCTTATTAAAAAAGTTACCCTTTCCCTTGGAACTCGAGAGGCCCCACATAACTCCTCGACATCCCAAGAGTAACTTGTGGGGTTTCGAGACAACAGGGGTAGGGGGTGGTAGGACGAGGAGGAACTTGGAGTAACATACCATGAGGAAAGCAGCATCAGCGTTTGGAATTTTCTCAAACATGTTGCCACCAACATGCTCAACACCATCCCAATTTTGAGCACTAGATACCACGTGAGGGAGATCAAAATTAATCCCACGAATCCAAGGACACTTTTTGACCAAAATCCCAAGAGTTGTCGAATTACCACCTCCAACATCCACCAAAGAGCCAATTCCCTTAAACACCTCTGCATAATTATCAATAGCTGCTGACATTGCCACCCTTCCATGGCAAGCCATTGCATCATCGATTAGCTTGCTATGCGCAGGATTCGCCGCCGCATAGCGCCATACATCTTCACCGTGAGCAACCATAAATGCTGAAGTGCCAGTAACTAATGCACGTGCACTTAGGTTGTGCCATGGCACAAGCATTACCGGGCTGCTCTCTAGCAGCACAAAGTCAGCCATGCTGCTATCTCCATATTTCATAATAAGACGCAAAAGGGGTGATTGAACATATATAACAGCTTGATTCTTGACTGACGCTAAGTTCCTTAAAGATTTTGTGCTGGATCAAGAACCTCATAATGCGATAGAGAATCGATGGCGAGCAACAGAGAGTGCAAGACAGCTCCGTGAGGGTCATGGGGTGGCCACCGTGGCTTTCCAGGACATCGGCTATTCCAAGCTCATTGGCAAACTTCACCACTGCCACTTCTGTAAAACCAAATACATACTTTCATATATCCACCTGAGCTTGTGCTTCTTCTTCCATTATACATTCTGCTTCTTTCTTCCAAGAAACCAATATATTGAAGCTTTAAAGGTAAAGATTCTATTATTTTTACAGAAATAAAATCTGGCAGGTGGAATAATAAATATTGGGCCTTGTGATTTATTACTCAAGTTTGTTCACCAACTCAACACGTTAATCACGATGTACCTTTTATTGAGTGAGCAAGTTATGATTTGCCTACTAGCTTGCTCACCACAATCAAGCCAGTTTTCCGATCCCATCAGTGAAGATGGTTGTATTGGTGAACCATTTCATGATTCACAAGTAGATTAAAATGGAGAAGAAGTGTATATGACGATAACAAAAACACTTACTAGTGTTGACCCATTTTGTCTCGTCCTGCCCACCTGTCAACTCATGAATTCCTCATAGCAGGCACACAAGCCTCGACGTATTCTATGCAATTATGAATTCCATGAAACTTTTAAAAATTCAGGGCAATTAATTCTTTGGAGCTCATTACGTGGTATTGAAAAGAGAAAATAAGTTAAAATACTGTCCAACATTAAGTATGGGTAAAAGAAGATAGAAACATTAGCAATCTGCTTTTGTAAGCAATAAGAAATCCATTACACGTGTTTAAAAATAAAATTAGTAAATATCTGGCAGGTTGATACATTAAAGAAAAGCTCTAATCTCATGCCCTCTATATACAAGTATGTAGCACACAATTGATATATATAAATATGTACATATAAAGTTTAGGTCCTCTCAGGAAAGTCTCTTCTGGTTGAGGACTCCATGCTTTTCCACTGCACTTATAAGCAAGGAGTTTCATCTTCTTTCAGTAACTGAAACCTCTTTCCTATATCACAAATTTGTAGAGATGAAGCTACATCTGATATCTAAACTTATACCAAGGGGACAGTCTTTTTTATGAACCAAATACAGAAACAGAACAATTGATGACAACCGAAGCCGCAAATCATTCCTAATATTATGATCTGACCAAGGAAGAAGACCTCTCTTTTTAACCAAATATCAATATTGAACTCCAAACAATAAGAATTTATGCAACTCTCCACAAAAACTTTAATTGGTTGTGCATAATGAGGACAAAAAAATAAAATACAATAAAATAATGATTGCAACATTGAAGTCTTGAATGGGCCCCGATTCTTGTACATTGAAAATATAAAGAGAAAATTACCCAAAACTCTAGTTTTCAATTTTACAATTCAAAAATAAGGGGATAAAGTTTAAAATTCAAAGATCGGGTGGTAACTATCTATTTTTAAATTAATAAAAATAAATTTATTATATTAACTAAACGGTCATGAGATTTAATCTGGACCGTCCACGTATCTCTCTCTATGTACTTATCCCTATCATTCAACCCACGCCCCTCTCTTTCTGAAAACAGCCTCTCCTTCACTCTCTCTCTCTCTCTCTCTACAACACAAAACCCACGTGTATCTCTCTATCTACAACAGAACTCAAGTCTCTCTCTTTCTCTACTATTTTTAACCGCACAAGAACTCCCAATCGCCGACATTATCATCGGAGATTCATGTGAAATAGCCATATTACATTTTAGTTTCAACCATTGTACTAGTTAACATGATTAGAACTTGTAGTGTTGATGTGAATATAAAGGAGAAGGATAAAGGCAACACTACAACAAAAAATGTCTTTTGCAACGTTCAAAAAACATTGCGAAAGACCTTTGGCAACGTTTGTGTGTCTGTGCGGGCTTCAGTGTTGCTGTAGAATAAAACGATACGGCAACGTTTAAAAACCGTTGCAAAAGGCCGTTTTTGCAACGTTTAAAAAACTTTGCGGAAAATCATTTGCAAAGTTTATTAAACGTTGCAAAAACTTTGCTTTCGCAACTTTTTAAAAACATTGTCATTAATGTATTTGCAACGCTTTTCCAAGTGTTGTCGTAACGTTTTGGCAACATTTTTTGAGTGTTGTCGTTCCTCTTTTGCAACTTTTTTAAATGTTGTCGTTCCTCTTTTGCAATGTTTTTTAAATATTGTCGTTCCTCTTTCACAACATTTATTTAACGTTGTCATTTCTGTTGTCCTTAGTTTTTACAAGATTTTACAAACGTTGCCAATGTCTTTTTTTTTTTAATGGTCAATTTTGTACTTTTATATTAACCAATATATTTAAATACATTTTTATAAAGAAACTCATATTATTGTCAACGAAATAGATAAACTAAAAAATTATTTACAAACTTGGTTACCTCCAAAACCAAAACAAATACAAATAAATTATATACTAGTAATTTCATAGTTGAGCTACTTAGTATAGCTCCCCAAATCTAAAAAGAAGAAAGCAAAACTAGAAGAAATGAAGAAATAACCAATAATTCATGGGACAATCAAATAACCTTTTTGACTCCAAGATATACTTTCAACTCACTCTCAATCTGCCATTTGGATAAATGAGGATTCCTGTAAGGAAAAGCTCCACAATTTCAATAAAAAAAACAAACATATAAATAGTAGCGAAATATTAGCTAGAAAAAAAATGTCAAATATCTCATATTAACAAGGTAAATGATGTTCATTTTCTACAAGTTGTATGTGACTACAAATTTCAAGCAAAATTCAAATACAGAAAAATTAATAGTCATTTAAATTTGAATAGGGATAAATTGTGTCTTATTCTCTACAATATTCATTATTTATAGGCTAGCAAGAGAATATGAAATTACTTGTGTAAAAGGAAACTAACATCTCCAATCCGAACTAAAAGGTCACTTGGAATATCAATTTCAACATAACTATATGTACAAAAATATTTCCGTAATTTACACCTCAAGAATAGCAAATAAAATATTCAACTATAGTTTGAACACAATGAATTTTCAGGAAAAAAAAAAACAAAAAATTCACCATCACACATACCAAGACTGCTCTCTTTGCTCAAAACCATAGAGTCTTAGCTCCATATTTGCTTGTAGTAAGAACTCCATTATTGAAATCTTGTCCCCCAAAAGACTCGGTTTTGGAAGCCCACAACATGGAAAAAAAAAAAAAAAAAATGAGAATTCTAAGTCATCTCAACAAATTAATAAGACTAGAGAATATGATCAGTTAAATAGCAAAACATAACTAATGAAGAAGATGAACTGAACTGTTAATTAATTTCACCTTGTGTCTTTTTTTCTTTCAAGAGTCCAGACATCTTTATGTACATATGCATCTAAATTGGTTGGACGGACCAAGCTTGAAGCAACTTGGCACATTAAAAAATTGGACTGTAGAATCTATCTTAGTAAATAAACGTCATGAAATATCTAAATCTATTCATATTAAAATTGTCTTGTTTCTCAACTTCTTATTGTTGGTACCGGATTTCCCAATAATATTAGCAGACAGGTTAGATAGAACAAGAATCTTAAACTCCTTATTTTTGTTGTTATTCTTCCTATCAAAATCCTCGATCTTATCCAGTTGCCCCATCCGTAGTGCTAAAATGCACATAACTATTTATAATGAATCATATAAAAAATACTAAATCTATTAAATGTATTCTTTACATACAGACAGAAATAATAGTGATCACTCGAAGGGATCGTCCCCTTGAAGAGACAAAATTCAAGAAACCCTTGAATTTCAGTGAATAAGAACTAAAATTGAGAATGAATTAAATAATAAAAAATGATTACACGAGGTCAGCTGCTATAGATTTCGTTTCGTAGGTTGGAAATTTACTTCAGTTCTTGGCCTTCATAACACAGAGTCCCCGCTTGTGGTACATCTGGGAACGCAAGTGCTTCCAGACCCCATATCGTAGCCAAGTAACCAATAGCCCATCCCACCCCACCATGACAACAACTAAGATGATAGAGAGAAAAGGGGGTCAGCTACTTGGGATTTATTATGGAATTTGTTAAAACTCGAATAAGAATCACTTACTACACCAATGTGCCATTCATGACTATTTAAACCTTCAAAAGTTTCTGCATCCATTTAAGCTGCGAAAACACGTTTTAGAAAAGTTTTGTTACTTAAAAAAGTAACTTAGAAAATAATGTTTAGTAAAATAAGAAACTTACAATTGTTTTAATTTACTCTTAAATGCAGCCAAACATGCTCATTCAACTTTATAAAATCCTGCAAACTATGTATAAAAGAAACATTACTCATTGCAAATGATAAGTAGTATTAAACAACTATGTTTCTAGTCAAGTGCTCCAAGATTTTGACTTGGTTAAATGTCTCGACAAGTGGAAAAATTCAGTAAATGAAACCTCCACTTTCTGAAGCTCCAGCTCTGGAAAGATCATTCCAACACACGCGCACACATACGCACATATATAAAATACGATACAAGTATATTACTACTACATTTGAAGTTTTCTATAAAGAATTTCTCTATTTTTTGGGAAATTTTTCAGTAATAATAGTTGGCACAAAAAAAAAAAAAAAGAGAGAACTTAATGTCACTAAGATTATTGAAATGTATACAAGGCAAAAAGAATCATTAAATGAATACATGATCTACTCAAAGGTTAAATCTTTTTCACTTACAATGCTGTAAATTGGAGGCACCATTATTACTACTTTAGACTTCAAAGTAGCATAACACAGAAACGAGGTATCAACTGTTGTGACTTGAAAGTCCATATGTCATAAATATGGTTCATTCAGGTTAGATTGCCGGAGAATACGAATTTTGTTCAGGAAAACCCATATTAATTCTTACATACCCAATGTACAGAAAGATGCAAAATTGTGCGTGTTCTCAAACCAACAACCGACTCCATTAATTTTCCAATGACGTATCCATGTTTATGAAAATCTGGACAACGAAATGCTCAATTACTGCATGGATCAATCTTTAGCATTTCCCATTTTTGTACGAAGAATATGTCAACAAAAGATGGTTCATACGGCAAGTTCTGCCACAGCCACAATGTGCATTGCTCCTTGAAATTTCCTGGGAATGAAACCTGGTCAGTGTTTTTTTCTCATTAGATAGATCTTTTCATTTTCAGAAATCATTGAATATAGAGAGGGAGAGGAGGCAGTGAGAGGGGTACTGGTGTTTTGGAAATTTTAATGAAAAGGGAAATGAAATGTGCGGATGGGTGAGAGATGTTTTACTCCTCGAGACGAGGCTGTTGGTGGTTGTGTCCGGTGGGCGTGGTGGCCGAAAGGTGGAGGAATGAGGCTCCATAGGTGGCGGGTTGGAGAGGAATGAATAGAGAGGTGTGAATAAGCGTAGGGTTTGGGTTAATTTGGGTTTCTACCGGCCCGTGCATAATTTAAAAAAGTACAAAAGTTTTTGCAACGTTTAATAAACATTGCAGAAAGTGGCTTTTCGCAACGTTTAATAAACGTTGCAAAAAGTAAATCTATTGAAACTTCTTGCAACGTTCAATAAACGTTGCAAAAAAATAAAAGGTCTTATTTTTTGTAACATTCAATAAACGTTGCAAAAAGTAAGACATTTCGCAACGTTTAAAAAATGTTGTAAAAGTAAAACATTTCGCAACGTTTAATAAACCTTGCAAAAGTAGACATTTCGCAACGTTTGACAAATGTTGCAAAAGGCTTTTCTTTTTGCAACGTTTATCAAACGTTGCGAAAAATAAAACATTCCGCAACACTCAATAAACGTTGCAAAAAAGGGGTCTATCGCTACATTCTTCTAAAACCGTTGTCAAAACTCATTTATATTAACCAATGGCAACATTTACTTATCAAAATGTTGCGATAGAACCCTTTAACAACATTTTATTAATGAGTGTTGCAAATGATCACTTTTGATGTAGTGAAAGAGGAAAAAAGATGTCGGAGGTTCTTCTATAGCAAAGTCAAAATATAGGCCTCTGGTGGGAAATCCTTGAAGAATGTGAAATATGATTTTGTGACCTAATTTGTGAGCTTTGTGATATATTTTTTTACTAATTTGTGACCTGATTTGGGTATTTTGTGACCGAAATATGATTTTGTGACCTATTTTAGGTATTTTGTAATTTGAAGGGTTTGTAACTTATTTGGTATACTGTTTGATCGATTACTATTTATGTGAATTCAATATGTTTTCTAAAGTGTGTTGGATTGAATTAGAATATCTGCACTATCATATTTTAAAATATTATTGTGTTGCTAATTTTTTCGGAATGTAAATGACAGTTGATTCTGTCTAGTGACATGTTAATATCCTTCAGAGTGGATAAAAATATTAAACCACATGACACAAATATGGAATTGATATCTGTACTAATGCGTTTTGTGACTATCTACTGTTTTTTGTTATGTTTTGGAGAATTTGTGACCAAATGTTTATGTATTGAAGGTCACAGTAACATGTCTGACATTACGATTGTGCAGGATTAGAACTATTTAATAAAACCAAGGAATTGGTTTCTTGAGAAGATCGCTATAACACCCATATAGAGTGTCATATCACACTTTGTGATGAAATTCACTGTTGCTCAGATGGACATTGTAGAAAACACGTATCTTTTACTAAATGCATTGTAGGGAGATAGTAGTACAGCCACAGTTGATTCAGTATGTTTTACTACGGGAGGTGAAGCAACCTAACAATCAAGAGATGTGGTTTAACATAAATGGGAGATATATTCGGTTCTCCATTGTTGAATTCTGTTTGGTCAATGGATTGCGGTATGATGGGGCAATGCTCGACCGATGTTGGATGAAAAATCGTCCGTGGTGAAGGATACGTATTTCAGAGGCTTAAAAGTTGTCACAAGTAAAGATGTCAAAAGAGGCTTTCTTTCACTGGATGATGCACCTCACTGTAACGTGGTTAAGGTTGAGATTATTTATCTTATCATCTCGTATCTATTTGTACACCCTACCCGAAGGTCGTGTATCAATACATTTTTGCACTTGCAGACAATTTTGCCACTCTTGAAATGTTCCCTTGGGGCAGATATTTGTTTGAGACCTCATTATCGTCACTAAGGAAGGGATTATCAAAACAAAAAAGTCATTACAGGTTGATGGGTTCTTTTTAGTGGCTTTTCAGGTGTGGCTGTATGAGTGCATACCTGCACTTGAGGGGAACGTGGCTACAAGAATTTGTAAGAATTATCTACGAATTATGAATTGAAAGGCGGACAAACATCCTTCAGTGGCAATGTTGGAGGACAGTGTGTTTGGAAGTGAGAATGTAATTTCTTAAATACATTTGAATTGTTATGTAATCATTTGATTAGTTATACATATTTAAAACAAAATATGGTTTCCCTCTTATGTCAAACAGGTCGTGATAAATAACATTGATCCATCTGAATTAGAGCTCACGATGTCATATATAACACATTCTAAATATGAATTTCAGATATATTATGACATGGAATGTAATTGTGACCTGAAGTATGAATATCCTATTCATAAAGTCACATATCTCTTATTACTTGTGTCTTTCCTTAATATATATTGTGACCTGATTTGTACCATCGTGCTAACTGATTTCGTTGTTCTGTATGTTGGGTACAATCGACAGATGTGCAGTACTCAAAGCCTAGACAACCAAATTAGAATATTAGGATCTCTAAAACTCCAGTGGGCAAAATTGAGTCTATTCTCCCACTGTCAAAAGTACATGTTCAAGATTTAGACGATGATGTTGTCGATCTATTGCCGCAAAAATAGACGGGGGCTACTAGCTCTAGCTCTCATGCTTTGCCTCGTCTTGTTTATCATCTTGATTGTTCATGTGTCAAAGTAAGTAATTTCATTTTTTACAAACTTAAGAAGCCATTTTATATACAATTCTACTAACTACAAAATTTTTCAGGAATGTGGTTGACTGAAACAGTTGATGGATGATGAAATAACCAAGCTTCAAGTGGATAACAAAGGGCTGAAAGAGGAGCTTTTATCGATGAAGTCAAAACTATCAGACATGAATGACAAAATGTGTCATTCAAACAGTTTTTTGAAACTCAATGAGGTCATTCGGAGTCAGAATGTGTTGAAAGATGGCTTGCACAACATCAAGTCGTCTCTTAAATCTTTTGTTGAATCTGTGTCTGACATTTTATTTTCGATGATAGATGAAGTTCAGACGAAGTTGAGTGGTAAAGATGGTTCGATACAACAAGAGCCAAAAATTGATGATGTGGTTGAAAGAAAGGGCAAGGGTCACATGGAACCTAAGCAAAAAAGTGATAATGTCGTTTAAAAATAGGACAAAGGTCACATGGCACTTGAATCTTCACATTGTTTCCATCAGACTACGTTCTCCAATCTCCTTCATTTGATCTAGGTGTTGGCTACTCACAGAGTACTAAAACCTCTAATGATGCATCCTTTGCTAGTAAAAAAGTACATGAGCATGTTGATGAGGCTATTGCACGTTACTCAATGTCATACCGAAGATGTTAGTTTAACGAAACATTTAGTATTTCATATCATAAATTCAGATTGATTGTCATACACTAATTCAAGAACCTTTCTTTTTATATTTTTGAATCAGGAAGATACGCATACACCTCCATCATCTGGACTACCTGTAAAGAGAGCACAAAAGCCATTAAAAACTCTGCAGTCACCTTTAGTTAAGATTGATCTACGTCATGCTACTACTGGATCAAAATCTACATCTAGAAATGTTATGTTCCAAATTTATTCGAAGGGGGTTGATAGTGCAAACCTGAGTTCATTCTAGAATTGGTTTAACAAATGATACAAGCCCAAGAACAGGTACATTAAATGTAGATTATAAGTGTTTTGTGTCAATTGTAACCTGTCATTATTTGTTTGATAAGTGCATACATGTGTGTACAAGGTAAAGTTCAGTGATGCGGATAATGTCATAAGTCCTTAATTTGTGCGTGGCAATGTTCCTGTTTACCATAAAACTTGGTGTCATACGTTGATCAATTCTAATTCATCATTGAGCAGCACTGTACAATATTGCCACCATTTTTTCACATATGCATAATAGTTCACATTACTTATGTATGCTCTTTGTTATTATAGCACATGGATGCATGATTTCATTATATAAGACAACTTGCCAACTTTGGTGAATGTGTTAAGATGAAAGCAACAACTACAGACTATATATTTGATATGACAATTCGGACTTTATACTCCAAATTTATTCAAGATCCAGCATTGTGAATGAGAATGATGACCTAATCAAAACTATTAATGGTGAACGGTTATCATTTAATACTACTTGGAGAGAATTTGAATACGTGTTGATGCCCATTATGTCTACAAATCATGCTCATTGGATGTTGGGCAACTTGACATTGATTGCATCTTGTATATATTCAATTTAGGCAACAAATCGTACAAATATTATAAGCTTCATGAAAAGGGTCCTACTGCTTATGAAGATTCTTACACATCTGTTAAAAGTGGTCGGACTGTGGATGGAAACTATTGATGATATGGGTAACATATCCAAAGACCTGTATATTAACATTGTCAGTGGTTTACCTCAACAACAAAATGCGTAAGTTTCATTATGGGCATTGCAAGTTTTGTCATTTTTCATCAATATTTTGTAGTTACTTATGCTTCGTCTATAGAAAAAAGTATTATTGCCTTCATCAACCATACTATGGATGAACTAAAACGGTTCAAATTTACATTAGCAAGCCATCAAACCGTTCTTGACGAAGTGCGTGTTCTTTTTGATTAGCTCGTCGTGCGATCTATCTTTATGATGAAGTTGATAAGTGATACATATAGTATCAAATTCCTTAGATGAAAGCTCACACGGAGATAATGAACCTACAAAAGAAAGGATGAAAATGTTAGAAAACGAAGCAACAAATAATAATGATGAGATGCAGCTCCTAAGAGATGTTCACTAAATGTTCAAAATTTTGTTGGGACCGTTAGAGGCACTAGGAGGTCATCCTCCATTGCGTCTCATCTTCTGGAAGCCCAGCACTATGAGTTATTTCATCCTTTGATAGAGGTTGGCAGGTCGATGACAAATGGAGTATAAGCCCCCAAAAGGACGATAATACCACCCCTTCGTCTTATCACTCCCCACGGTCACTTTTGGCATGGAAAGGGTTTGGGAAACATAGAAGGGCATCTCCACCCCCATACAAGTCCTCACGCCACAGCATCCAAGACCCCACTATTTGACTTCATGAGTTCGGGTTCAACTGGGTTGGAGCTAGGCCATAAGACCTCAACAAAAAGTGAAAAAAAAAAGGTGTAGATGAGGCTCTAAGGCCAGCTTTAAAAATGGCCTAACTAAGAGCAACACACCCCAGCCTCGAGTAGATGCATGCTCATCAATGTTTGGCACTTTTAACCCTACATTGTCTAGGATCCTATAATCTACTTTACGATTTTCAAGGTCGACACTGGTCATAGTGGAAGGTTAGTCTAACGTCCCCCGGTGGATAGAAGTGTCTACGAGACCGTCAAGCCTCTTCCATATGTTTTCTTACCCCAGAATAGCCCTTGACACCTCATCTGATGCCAAAACAATTAGCTCGCTCAACCTTGACATCACTACACTCAACCGACCCTCACTCACTTCGTCAAACTCCTAAAAGCAGCCATTCTTTTTAGAAAGAAACGCAAAAAGATGGAAAAAATTAGAAAATTCCAAAGATTTACCTAAAAATGATGTTGCTAAGGTGCTAAGCCACTTGAAGATTGTAGCCGAAAACTTGAAGAACTTCGTCGAAGATTTTTTTTTTGTAGAGTGCTTATGTGTTTTTGAAAATTTTGCCAAGTAAAAGTCTTAAGAGTGGAAATGAACCTTTTAATAGGCAGAGGTTGCAAATCCCAACCGTCAAATAAAATTACATTCAATCTTGGCCCTTATTCATCGAGCGATCTAAACCATTGAGATAAAACGCCAAAATACGCTTGACGACAAAGATAGAGTAGTGCATCTCACACGCTCATGAAGTACGTCGCCTCGAACCTCAATAGTCATATGCCATTATTGGCAATAATGACCTAAAGACGCTTATGTTGGAAGTAAGCGACGCCCCAACTGGTTCTCTTGAAACACGTAATAGCTTTCAAATCATTGGCAAACAACCCAATAAATATCTCATGAGCTCCAAACTTCACAGTCATTGCCCAACGCTTGAAATTTTGATGCACCTCGCCTTTGTCTCCACAATTTTTTTCAAAGTTGCAATCATTTGGAGCCTCTTCCTCAAGTAAGGACCTCGCCTGTGTCTCCAAAAATTTTCTCAAAGTTGCAATCATTCAGAACCTCGTCCTCAAGCAAGGACCTCGTCTATACCTCTACAACTTTTCTCAAAGTTGCAATCATTTAGAGTCTCATCCTCAAGCAAGTACCTCGTCTCTACCTCCACAATTTTTCTCAAAGTTGCAATCATTCAGAGCCTCGTCCTAATAAATAGACCTCGTCCATATTGCAATAACCATTTTCAAAAGCATTGAACACTACCCTCACCATCGCTTTTCAAATTCTATGCATTATATAAATATCCATACATGGACTTGGGAGACTATTGTGTTGTGTTCAAAATGCACAATTAACGAAAGGTAGAATACTCCAACTCATCAACTTGACGTTGAGCAGTTCACCTCCAACTCTACACTGAAAGTTCGTGCGTTATATAAATATCAATACATGGACATGGGGAAATATTGTTACGCCTCTCATGAAAAGGCTCTAGATCATCGGCAACGTGGCAGCCAGTTAAGTAAATCAACAGGGCTTAAGCTCTACGTCACCCTACACCATCGAAGCACTCAAGTGTCAAGGTGCAATGGTCTATATATATATATGTCCGTCATTCGACCGAGGTATCGAAGTAATGTGTCAAAGTGATGTATGCCGAAGTGGTATGAAGAGGGACAACACTTGCTGCTGAGATATATATTACGTAGCCTCGTTTTTATTAGCCAGGAGATCTTTTAAACAAAGATCTATCTAAAATAAAATCTTTATACGATTAATTGATGCGACGTTTATGCAATAGCGCCAAAGAGTCAAGTCATGACTCTATTTGTTAGAGGAAAATAGATTCTCGTCCATCTAAAGAGTGATTGATTGACACCTAGGAAGAGACACTTCGGCCAGCAGATGAGATCACGTGCCTTGTTTGCTATGAAAGTACAAACCGCAAGTGCTCGAGTCGGATTCAAGTAATAAATTGGACTTTTTGAGTCTGGATTGTCGATTTCTCGAGAAATGTTTACTTTCAATTACATAACTTTAATCGATTTAATTTTAACAATAAAATAAACACACAATAAAGATTTGATTTGAAAACGTGAAAGATGACTAAAAATCTACAAAATAAGAAAACATAAAAAATATTGGGAATTTCGAAGGAAAATGTGGTTGGGATTCATGGTTTCACTTAACCGTCGCCGAATTAATTTCTCTACAATCCAATTAATAAATTACCTATTTACGATATTAGACCAGATTTTTTTATTTTATTTAATTACCTCTCTCGAGTGAAACTAACTCTAATTGATTGGTTTAACATACTATATTTTTATGTCAATTAAAACCAAACAATTGAATTAAATTTTTGTGAAACTAACTTAATGAGTCACATGGGGTTAAAGGTGTATCTTTATCCCCTACACAAACATAGAGTTTCTATTATTTGATCTAAAATACACAATCTTCTCTCGAAATATGTACAAATCACTAAACATAATCATCTATTGGCCATATCAATGAAAATGCAATAACAACAATAGTAAAAACACATGAACATAAGTAACTTAACATTAAAGAGCAAATATTAAAATTGATTAAGGCTAGGTTAAATTTTAATCATAAATCACAACACAAATATTTAGCCCATGTTATACAATTGACTACTAGAGAATATTTATAACAATAAATTACAAGTTTGGTAAAACAATGGAGAAAATACAAGATTATAGAAAAAAAATTCCTTTTTAGGTTGGATTTGTGAATATGATAATGACTAGCTCTTGATTTCCCCAAAATTTCTCCAATTCCTTGATCGATTCTCCTTTGCATGCTCTATGGTTTTCTCCAAAATACCAAGAAGAATCAAATGAAAAAAGGAGAGAAAGGAAAAAAAATGAAAAGAAAGAAGAAGCAGGGTGAAAAAATTGAAAAATGAGAATGGGGGCTCAAGTGGATGAAATGAGTATTAAAACCCAAAAATGGCCCCAAAATTACATAACAAGCCCCTGAAATGTGGAAATCATTAAAAATGGCTCCATGCAAAACGGGGCTCTGAGGAGCCGGTAAGAGGCACCTCGGCGCCCAAAATCTGTAGAAGGGGCAGCTTTCTGCCCTTCATAAATTTGGTTATCAGATTTTGACTTTCATTTCAATTTTGCCCTCCATAAATTGCAACCCAAATCCTCTAATTTTCTGCCCTTGTGCAATTTGTCTCCAACTTCATGTTTTTGTACGCTGGTCCATTTTCTCCTCTTTTTTTGCCATGTTCTCTTTCCATTTAGGGTTTATAACCTACAAAGACCAAAATTACCCAATTGTGAGTCGATATCCGCTTTTTTCATCAATAATAAGCATATTTAGATATTAAATAAGTATGAAAAAATACATGATCATGCCCCCTCCAACTATCTCAAATCCACCTTTTTCCCTATATATACATATATATAATTCTTTTTTTCACTCTCCCTATCACTATCATATCAATATTCCGACAGTTCCCATTATCAAAACGATCGCCCCTTTTTCATATCGTCAACTGACTTGACCGTCGGAGTACTTGCGACTATTTCCACCACCACCGAAAAAAAGCCACAAACTACATGGAGTTGTTAGCTATTGGCCATACACTTTCCGAGGTCAACAAGTTCTTTCGTGGCAGGGAATATGATTGGGTGTGGAAGAGTCAAGGAATCGGAGTGTTTGATTTGGAGGGTGGGAGTATTGGACCAATTGATTGTCACAATGGTTATTCTGAGATGTTTTGGCCGCCGCCTGCTTGGTTTTGTTCTAATGTCTGTTTAGGATTGCCTTCTTCATCTAAGTGAAGTCAATTGTTTTTTGGTGAATTGTTGCTAGTCTAGTCGCCAATGAAAGACAGACAGTGTATGTGGATTTATGAGCAAGCAAACTGATTCTGTCAACCTTTATATGCAGGCCGAGCTGGATCGATTGGCTATTTAATTTTTTAACCAAGCTAGGTTGCCAAGAAAGGTTTGACACCCTCCGTGATAACGCCCCCTCACAAAAGGAGGGAAGGCAGAATTTTTTGCCTTTTTTAATTCATATGGGTCCCACGTGAGTTCCATCACATGTCAGAGGACGTCAAAATGCATGTCAAATTTTTTTTAACAAACTAGTTTAGTACTTAATTTTTATTGGAGAAATGATAAGTGTACCGGGCATGTAAACGCCAAGTTACCCTTAGCAAAACCCTTTTTATTGTGTCTTCTAGAGGTAAGGAATAAAAGCCAAACAGATATTTCGACCATGTGCTCTACATATTTGACAGTTTCAGCAGTTATCTACTTCTGATGTTCAGTTTCGTGTACTAATCTTATGCTAAAAAAGTAGGGTTAATGAACAGAGTTGCTACGTCTGATATTCGGTTTCTGTTCATTTTTATACATGAAATGAAATAAAATTCTACTTTATTTTCTAATGATTTAAAGCCATTTTGGTATGTGAAGGCCATTATCTCTTCTAAAAGGTGGGAACTCTGCAGGATGATAACATAAGAGCCAGAACCACTATCACCAATTACAATTATTATCCAGGCAAATGACAAATGGAATGAATCCTAGAAATAGTTTCCATTTCTGTTCACTCATGTAATTTAATCCGATTAAAGGCCATCGTTAATCCATCTGTGTTGCATTCTTGGCATGCAGCTTGTCTATTTTTATGGATATGCTCTCATTCCTTGGCTGAAATTGGGATTCGAAAAATTGTATTTCTCGTTAGCAGTTAGGAGACAGAACTTTCTATATGCCCTTGGAAACATACAATTTATAGGAACGAAAGAATAAGACAGACAAGAATGCGATACCAGTGCCAATTCTGTCCATCTAATCTACGTCTATAAGTTTGAGTAATTTACATATACAGAGAATTTCCTTGGTGTCTAGACAATTTAAATGAGATTAACAGATCTCTCTGCTGATTCAAGTACAGGAAGAATAATTGCATATTAATCCATAAATTGAGACTCATAAATGCATAATTAATTACATAAAATGAAATAATACCAGCATAAGTCAACACTAACTAGATTCCATGGTCAAAATTATAAGCAGAAAATACCTATGCTAAAATATACATGGTAATATGGACTGACCAGTTCCGGATGTCAGTCACGCTCTGGGGCATCCCAAGAAACTCTTCTAGCACTGAGATTTCCAGCATCTGACAATACTTTATCCCAATCGGTAGGCACAACTCGGTCAAATTTATGGCTCGGTGTTGCTGCCTTTACACTATTCTTGCGTAGTGGGGAAACAGACCTCCTTGGGCTACTGGCTAGTGGGGGAGATGAACAAGATGTTGGAGTTGCGAAAGGAGAGGTATATGGGGTGCGTTGAATTGAAAAGGGACTTGGTGAAATCTTCTTCTGAATTGGAAGTCCATTCATACTTCGGTTGAAAATTGAAAGAGACTCAGCTGCAGCACATCTTTTGGTTGCATCGTCTACATACAAAACATCATCAATCCTAGCCATTATGTTGAACGCCAAGCTCTCCATTACCCTTGAATAGCTTTCTAGAATTGACTGTCCAACATCCTGCAGAAGAAAACGAAAATTTTTATACTTCTTTTGTGGCAAAGAGTGTTAAGTCAAAATTATTATTGGCAATTTCGAAATTTGTAATTGGCAATTTCTTAGTCAAAATCATGTCCTAATTAAATTGTATTCAAAGTTTATCAAATTGTAATCAAAGTCAAAATATGAGGTATTGAGTCCTAAATTCCTAATTATAGCGCAAGAGTTGAAATTGATAGTGTAGGTCTTGGAAAAGTTCAAGATGTCCAAGAAGATCACATATGTTCATAGGAATACAATTATTTGGTAATTTAAAACTGTCAAGTGATATTAGAGCCCAATAGCGATCCCTGACCCAAATGTTTGTCTAGATGAATCAATCACATTCTGATGCAGGATCTGAAGATAGTAGGGACATCTATGAGGCATTTGACAAATTGTTTGAGAGGACCATAAGTTGAAAAAAGTGAATAGCTCTGCCTTTAAGATCAAACTTGAATTAGAAAATGAGAGTTTAGAGTTCAAACTTAAGGAGTCGATTAGTTGATTGAATGAATTAAGGATTGAGAAAGAGTCCTTAGATGAAAAATCGAATGCCCAACTTCAATCCTTCTCTGTTGGATTATTGACTAGTAAAGTGCCCGGAATTTTTACCCAGTTGGGTTTCTCCGTGATCATTTTTGGTGCTTTTTACTGTTTTAATTATTGATTGTAGTATTCGAAACTTAAAATAAATTGATTTGTTTGATTTCACCAACTAGAAACAATTAAAAAATGACTTATTGTTTTTAATTATAGAATTCCTCATGTTGGGTCTAAATATTCGGTAATTTAAAACTTTCAAAGAGGATGTTCATGCGCCTTTAATTCTCAAAACATGGTAATAGAATAAAAATTATTTTAGATAACCATTATAAGCATTCAAATATTGAAAAGTAACATAGGATAATTACCTTGTTATACTGGATCTTGTTCATGTCTAGTGCAGTTTGTGGAAGACTGGGAAACCGAATTCTTAGGCTATGCAATAAGGTTTCAGCTCGCTGTGCAAGGAATTGGTTCTTTTCACAATCAACAACCAGGCCCTTCATCTTACCACCCCATGTCTTGCCCTTAGCTTTCTTAAGGTTTGGCTCTTTCTTTATTCCTTTCAGCTTCCATACGAGCACAGCTGCCTCAATTCTGTTCACCACATTTAGCGTGTGATGCTCAGATGACAAATCAAGGCAATCAAGAAGACATCCTGGTGAGAATTGATCAGCAGTTATGTATCGGTAGATGGTATCACCCAAACAATCTCTTCCATTCTGGAGCGGCAAAATGGAAAATAAATGAGAAAAGTTATATCAAGAGATAACAGCAAAATAAAATTCGAGAATCTCCAAGATTTTATATACAAATGTTAGCATAAACACATGTTTCTGTCCGAATTCAAATATAGGTCTTCTCTTTATCAAATCAAAACTCCTCTAAAGCTAATCAATCAAGATTCCTCACGTGATTTTGGCAGAGTGTTTCCAACTCATATCCAAAATGGAAGGAAAGAGTTACCAAAACTTAGATAGTCCATCACAAACCACACAGTCTTCCAACATCAAGTAGGCATGTGACATCTATCTTTTACAAAACAAAAATCCCCTTCAAACTTCATGAGTTGAAGATTAATCGACATGATATAATTAATCATTGTATGTCTTGATTGATTGCATTGCAGACAACATATGTAATCTTATGGCAGAAAATATCAACCAAACAAATATGATATAGAATCAGATTTTGAACTTTTATAAGTGACGTTGCAAGGACAGAGCCATTCATGTGCCAGCCATATTTAATAGTATAAATATGCCAAGCGGTTCCTCAAAACATTTCGTTTGACAAGATAACAACAAATAGAAAGAACTGAAAAAAAAGTATTTACCATACAATTCTACTGTTACAATTTCCAAGCTTTTGACTCCTCTACCGAAATCCTCTTTGCAGATAGCAACTGCGTTAAAGGTTTTACAGTTAAAAAGGTTCATTAGTTAGCGTCCAATTTCATGTCGAAAACGATCAATTAGCTTTTCTCTTTGAAATTTCATTCCATCTTTCGGTAGTGAACAAAATCACTGTGAAACCCTATCCCACAGTTCCTGTACCTACCAAAAGGTAGGTTTGAAGGGGCTAATAACTGCAATTTCTCTGTGCTTGAACCTTCAAATTGGGTATGATATGTTACCAAAAAATTGTCGGAAAATGATAAATACATGTATAAGAATGATATTGCAAACAAATATATGTGAATCCAACATTAGTTGGTAAGATAAGCAAGAACAAAATAAAAATGAAAAGATTGCTTATTGCTGGCTTGCTTAGTTAGAATTACTAGGAAAATTACAAAAGAATCATTATGCCTTTAATTACAAGAAAAGAAGATCCAACCATCAAAGGATAAAATGCTATCCTGAGTGTGATCTAAAAATTCTAGTAGTGTGATGCCCACAAGCAAAATGCGCATCGTGTTCACATCAAAGGGAAATGGTGTAAAAGCAAGAAGGAAAAATTACCTTTGGCAAGGTTTTCAAATAGGCATCTGGTATATCCATCTCAGCAAGAACATTGCCATTTATGGCCAGGGCAGCCTTCAGTATCTGGTTTGTGCAACCGCGGCACTGCTGAAGCCTCTTCCTCATATCATCTGACAATCCCTTTGGAGGAACTTTTGGGTATGGAAGCCACCACTTCTCTTCCTGTCTAATAGAAGGCCTACCACCAGAAACCTCAGACGAATACTTCTCAGACTCATTCACAATTATTCCACGATCAACATACCAAAACTCAGTATCCTGAAAGCCATCTAGAATTCTTATCAACATAGCATCAAGTTTCTTGAGTGCTGGTAAATTCATATATAAATCGGAACGTGGCCTTGTTGCCATTACTTCATATGTGCCCCCTCCAGGAAATGGCTGCATAGAAGGCACCAGTTCCACAATTGAATCACTAACAGATAACAGCCATTCCATCTCTCTGCACCACATTGTCTTCTTCTGTGGTGCCAGTGGCTCCAACCTCCACAATTCGCCAAATACAGTAGCTATAAACCCAAAAAATTCCAAACAAATGAATTTAAACCACACATTCAGACCTTATTTTGCCTACATACTCAGATATACACGGGTGACTTACCAGAGAGATTAGTAATGGCATTTGAGATGGCAAGCGCAGTACAAACTCCTTTTCCTCCTCCAGACATGTCTTCACCAAGTAGAAGCTTAGCAAATCTTTCCTTCATCATCTCAATTTCTAAGAGTGAACGGAAAATGAGAAAATGTAGGATGAACAATACATTAATAAAAAATGCCTAAATGAATTTGTAAACCACTCATTCTCTGAAATAGGCAGACGAATTAATCAACTAAATAAATCCCTAATATATTAATAAATTTACTCTATACACAAAAATGTATTTGCTAAAATGTATAAACAATGAATGAACGAAAAATTGCAAACATAGGCATAAAAGGCAAAAGATTATTTGCAAGCAGATGAAACAAATCATGTGGAGTTACTGAATACAAAGTAAGATTATATTTTTAGCATTCAATAAAAATGCCAGAAATTTATAATCCTCAGAATAAAATTATTCGGAATCAAGGCTTCACTAACAATACTATAATATCAAACCAGATATTAACCTGACAAATCGGCCGCGCATTTCTGCGGCTTCTCATCCCAGACTACCACATCCTTCCCGCCAAAGACCGGGAACATAAAAGGCGGCACAATCGGCGCTGGAATCCCCGAGCTAGCAACGGCTGAGGTCGGCGACGAGTCTATAGAACTCGAAGCGCTTCCATTTTCCTCCTCCACCTTGTACAGCCGACACGATAAGCCACTACTGGAAAACTCCGATTCGCTGATGTCAGCACTAGAACTATAGCTTCCACATCTCTCTTCACTCTGCTGATCAGAACCATCCTCTGACGTCACACTCCTCATTCTCGCACCAATGAGCTATAACAGAAGCTTGATTTGTAAATACAGAGATCTAAGTCTAAGCCGTGACAATTTGAGCAGAAAAAGGAATACTAAACGTGGCGGTGAATTTGCTTCAGATAAGAGCAGTGGCTATGGAGTGGTTGCGGAGACGGAGGACAGTAGAAAAGAAAAAGCAGACAATTATAAAGCAAAATGCAGAATTACTCCTCACCCAACTCTTTCGCCTTCTCTCTCTCTAAAAGTAAATGTATGTATATGTAGGTAACACGGGTGTTTGGCCGTGGAAAAGTAGAAGTTGACGGCGTTACCAGAGGGGTTTCGTTTTCTGAAGGATTTGACGGTTGGATTGCACGTGAAAAGACGACGTTAGTAGTAGGTGTTTGTCACTGTGGACGAAATGACGTCGTTTTGGTGTTGGATTTTACAATATTGCTTCATTTGGACTTTTATTATCATTAACTAACAAAAACCCATAAAATCACTGGTATCAATAATTGTGAAGATAAACGTGACCAAAATTGCTATATGATTAGAGCATTCGAAATGATTCATTATTTTTACCGACAGTCCTCTTGATCATAACTTTGGCACTTAAATTATCATGTATTTTGGAAAAGTCTTTCAGAGTCTTTTGACGATCATAGTGCTATCATGTCTCGTCGTTTTGATTCTTTCTGCATATACGATAGCAATTTTCTCTTCATTCTCTGCCTCGAAACTGACCCATGACACAACGTTCTTTCACTTCGCTAAGGGAAGGCAACTAAGTGTCTTGTATCCAATAACTTGGGCACTGACGAATCGTTTATTGCTTCTTATATCGAAGCAAAGGTAGATTAATTAGGAACTTCTAACAATTTTTTTTATTTAACAATTAAATATTCAATATAATATAAATAACTTGAAGTGAAACTTGTAATTATATTAGATACAACCATTATAAAATAAAATAAAAAAGTTAGATTTCCATTCGTTTACTATTATACCCTTATTTAATTTATCTAGATATAACCAATTTATCTCATTTACTCTTAAAATTGTACAAATATAAAGATACTTCTTGAAAATTAAATATTCAACTTCTTTACTACTTCTAATAATAATTTACTACTAATTGTTGATAATTAAATAAAGGTAAATATGAAAGTTTTTGACAAAAAATGTATTTTCAATAACATTAAATAAGATTTTTTAATTCGTGTGGAAAACAAATCCACCTGTATAAATGGGACGAATGGAGTAAAATAAAATAAGCTATTAAAGATTATTTTCAAAGTTTATCTCTTTAAAATAAGAATGTCTTATTTGATATTAGTTTTATGGATCTGTTTCAACTTTCAGTTATCACAACAAGCGGTAGCTGAGGAGGAATGTTAGGGAATTGCGTGTAAATTAACCCAATAACTATAAGCGGGCATTCTTTTGATGAGAAAGTTGAGATATATTGTTTCATTGTATGATAGATTTTTAATTTTGAAAAAATTGAAAATGATTTTAAAAATAATTTTTGGTTTTTTGATAATTAATTTTGTGAAAAGTAATTTATTTGAAAAATATATGATTAACAAGTATGAAAATTTATGGACATTTTATTAAGAGCTCATTAATTCATCTCTGTTTGATGTACATTAAAAATCCCATTTTTGAGGGGATTTCAATATTTTGAACAGTATTTATAATTTAAAAAATTTCTGCAACAAGTGGCATGGCAGATCCATGACAATGATTAAGCACCCGTTAAAAATTTGTGTTTCCATTTCTGCCCTCATTTTGAAAGTTTAAATTACAGTTATGTCCTTCTAACATTCTCCTCCAAAATTAAAGAGTAATGCTATTTAACCCCACTGGGATTACAACCTCAATCTAGATGACTCTAAATAATTGATTAAATTAAAAATGAAATTAAATGAGTCATTTAATTTCACCTATCATTTAATGTCACATTAACTCCATCTAGACTGAGGTTGTAACCGCAGTGGGACTATAGGGGCTACATAGCATTACTCAATATTAAAATATTAAAGCGTCGAGGGGAAGGGGGGGGGGGGGGTTAAAATGGGAATAACAAAATTTTACCTATGAAATAAGAATTATGCTAAGTGTAAATTTTACGAGTTACTTCTTGATAGTAGCGTCAATCGAGTCGAGCGGCTCGTCGACTCGTGAAACCACGAGCCACGAACCCGAGCCTCGTCGAGCTCGCGAGCGGTTCGTGAAAAATTAAAGAAAAATTTTTAAAAAACGTGAAAAAGTAAAAAGTAAATAAATAAATAAAATTCAAAAAGCTCGTGGGCTCGCGGCTCGTCTCGTGAGCTCATGGGCTGAGCTGAGCTCGCCCACGAGCTCGTGGGGCCGGCTCTGCCCATTGTCATGACTACTTCTTGGTGTACATTTTGAGGAATTGATAAAGTGTTGGGCGGAAAAATATATTTTTTTAAAACTATTCAATCATGTATCACCACGTGGCACGATATAAAAAATGTACATGTAGCATGATTGATGAAATAAGTTGTATTAAAAGTCAATACAATTGTTATCTCACCTCACAAGAATCAATCAAATCAAGCCCACAAAAAAGTGTTGGAGAAAATGAGTTTTTTCATCAGGGGCAAAATGTATGGTTGAAATAAGTTTAAAAAAATATTTGTGAGAAAATCTAGATAAACGAGTTACAAGGGGTTATTTGGAGTAGGTACTTAGTACTTATAATCATTCTACTTTTCTTAGAACCTGTTTGATTGCAACGAATTTCATGGAAAATGTCACATCTGAGGAAAACGAATTCAACTTTGCCGTTTGATTGCAACGTAGAAATGAAAATCGAATCCCAAGGTACAACCACTTTAAATTGTATTTTCTTTATTTTAGTGGAAAACAAATTCCTATAAATTTGGTGGGTTTTATTTTTCAACTAACATGGAATTGAAATTCATTTCCATATTTGCCTATCACACGGACCTTTATTCAATAAACAATTGATTCTATGGAACTAATTTTCTATTTAACGTTGTTCAAAAAAGGAAAAAACCGTTGACCTATGATTAAATATAGCTCCACTTGTTTTAATTA